>JAUZST010007148.1:0-14374 GCA_034779995.1 Parotocinclus haroldoi | reverse complement strand
CAATTCTCCCGGGGATCCCAAAAATCCTCCCATATCTCGCTGACCCGCTTTGTATCCGCTCTAAGCGGCGACTTGTGGCTTCTTTTTCTTATTCGCTTCTCACCTTCTTTGGTCCGATTAAACGGAATTTTGGTCTGATTAAGGGAATAAAATTACACGTATATAATAGGATTTCTTTCAGTACTCACTATTCAGATTTGGTCCGAATAAGCAGCTGCTCCCATTAACCGGATTCGACTGTATTTTAACTCATTCTCTGTTGTTTTGTAGTAATATGTGAACATAGATTGAACCTTGCCGCCTTTCGGATATTTAATCAGCATTTTTTTTCACAATTACAAATTGGAAATTTTGTTTTAGAGTTTTCTGCACTTACATCCTCGTTCTTGATACTTTGGATATTTTGGTTTAGACACATAAACAAAAGCGCCGCATCCCCTCTGACTCACAATAATAATAATAAGAATGAGTGTTTTTAATAATGAATCGTTTTCTTGTTTGATGTTTTAGGTGCTATATGGCTTGTGAATGTTCAGGGCATTGCTGTCAATGTGGATCCTGTTTTATCAACATGGCTGCTCTACCAGTGTCAAACCCCCAGCTCCGGTCGCCAGACACTGCAGGTATTAATGTTCTGCTCTTCATAGTTCAGGAGCTCAAAGGTTTATCTCTAATTAAGGTTCTAGTACTTTCCTAAGTTACTGTATATGAACAGGCTCCATACACAAACACCTAAAGTAGCACTCAGGGAAAAGACTTGCAACTCCTCAGGCACGTAGTCCTTAGTCCTGCTGTCAGACCTTTAAAGACCGATAAGGACGGAGGGAGGATATTTATATTTGCTGTCTAGATGAATAAGAAGTGCTGTTTTTGATTAACGTTATTATGGTCCATATCTTTGAGGAGCTGGACAGGGGAGTATAGAACAATGAGGTAGAGATGAAATAAAAAGAGAGAGGGAATTATGCAGCTGTGAGACGGAGGGAGAGACAGAATGAGAAAAAAAACAAACTCATCAGCATTTACCAGCTATTTTAATTTAAAAGAATCTTCTGCAGCCGTTGATATGCTGAAATGAAATTATGGGCATTAATCACTCAGTCCCTGTCGGTTTTATCTGCAACTGTGTGCAAGTATAAACAAAACGGATAGTTTGTGAAAGGAAAATGTACAGGTGCTCCAAGTAAGAGACCAAAGTGTGTGCTTTACGAATAGAACATGCTCCAAAAGTTACCAACTGTAAGCCACAACTGTATCTTCTGAATTAAGGCAAATTTATATACTGCCCACAAATATTAGTACGTTGTCCATTGATATTTTGGATATGTTTCTCATTCTGTTGAAAAGAAAGGCATTGTGATGGTGAAGTACATTTGCATATGATAATGCATCGGATCATAATCCAATTCAAACTTAATGGTTTAAACTGAAGAAACTGGACCTTGATGTTATCAGACTTAAAAGCTCTAATCTGTTATCTGCTATTCAAGATTAGAAAATCAGTCCACCCAACAAAGTACTAATTCATCCGTTCATTATAGTAATTATATATATACATAACTGTAATTATGTAATCCTGTTATTTACAATAGTTAAATATCATTTGTTTGAGGTTTAGTGATTTATCTGTTTGCTATGAGGTGAAATGCAGACTGATCATCATCATCATCATGTGGTGATTTTTGTAAAGTCTTGACGTGTTACTTGTAACCATGATTATTTGACTTCTCTAGTTTTTAACAATAGGACCTTTACACACATTTCAATTTTGATTGCATTAGAAATTACAGAACTGTGCAAAAATCTCATGCCACCATTCATTTCGGTGTGTTATTGGTTAGTGATGGTATAATGACCATATAACATTATTTCTCTTTATTACAGTACAGGACTGCTTTGTTATATTTAATTATTAATAAAACAGCTTCTATAAGCTGTGGTGGTAAGTATTTAGTGTGAAATGGCAATAACAATATCTGCATGCCGAGTTGACCTTTGTACAGGAAGAAGCTGGTTCAGAAATCGTCTTTCAAAAGGAGAACAGGGTGAATATGAAAGCTAATATATGCTAAAGCTAACAAAGATAGAATGAAGATCAATGTGAAAGAGGATTATGGAGTGACAAATCCAAGTCTGGAGTATTTGGGGTCAGTCATCAACAGTATGTTATATATGATCATTATAGAAACGAGAAATGTAATGGTGGCTTAAAACAGTTACAGTTAATACAGTACTGTATGTTTGTGGAATGTAGCGATAGCACTACACTGCAGCTGATATGTCCTGATGACCTACCTGACCTTCTGCTTACTCTGATGTTTTAGACTGTTGGTGATGGTCCCGTGGTAATGTTGAAGACGAGGGAGGATGAAGTGTCGGTTGCCAGTACTCCACTGGCCAGGCAGCTGTCCAATCAGGCATCGGACTATGCCAGCAGCCCTATCAAAACTAAAACTGTAACAGGTAGTCTTAAACAAATGTTTGCCCATACACAAAGCCATACAGTACATAACCAGTAGATTACCAGCACATAACTAGCGCATAACTAGCACATAACCAGTGCATGACCAGCACATGACCAGTAGATAACCAGCACATAACTAGCGCATGACCAGCGCATGACCAGCACATAAACAGTATATAACCAGCAGATAACCAGCAGATAACCAGTACATAACCAGCGCATGACCAGCGCATGACCAGCGCATGACCAGCACATAACCAGTAGATAACCAGCAGATAACCAGTACATAACCAGCACATAAACAGTATATAACCAGCGCATAACCAGTAGATAACCAGCAGATAACCAGTACATAACAAGTGCATAACCAGTAGATAACCAGCAGATAACCAGTTCATGACCAGCACATAACCAGCGCATAACCAGCAGATAACCAGCAGATAACCAGCAGATAACCAGCAGATAACCAGCACATAACCAGTAGATAACCAGCACATGACCAGTAGATAACCAGCACATGACCAGCACATAACCAGCACATAACCAGCAGATAACCAGCAGATAACCAGCAGATAACCAGCACATAACCAGCACATAACCAGCACATAACCAGCAGATAACCAGTACATAAGCAGTACATAAGCAGTAGATAACCAGCGGTTAACCAGTACATAACCAGCAGATAACCAGTACATAACCAGCAGATAACCAGTACATAACCAGTAGATAACCAGCAGATAACCAGTACATAACCAGCAGATAACCAGTACATAACCAGTACATAACCAGTAGATAACCAGCAGATAACCAGTACATAACCAGCAGATAACCAGTACATAACCAGCAGATAACCAGTAGATAACCAGCGCATAACCAGTAGATAAACAGTAGATAAACAGCACATAACCAGCAGATAACCAGTGCATAACCAGTGCATAACCAGTACATAACCAGTAGATAACCAGTAGATAACCAGTACATAACCAGTAGATAACCAGCAGATAACCAGTACATAACCAGCAGATAACCAGCACATAACCAGCACATAACCAGCAGATAACCAGTAGATAACCAGTGCATAACCAGTAGATAAACAGTAGATAACCAGCACATAACCAGTGCATAACCAGTAGATAAACAGTAGATAACCAGCACATAACCAGCAGATAAACAGTAGATAACCAGCACATAACCAGCAGATAACCAGTAGATAACCAGCAGATAACCAGTGCATAACCAGTACATAAGCATTTCTGTCCATTACATACCTTGCAGTCCATTGCTGATGATCTACCACTCCTGGTGAGTCTATGATGTTAGGTTAGTGTGTTAAACCACTGTGTGAACTGAGCAGCATGTCTAGTTATCTGTAGTTAATCAAAGATTGGTACAGGCAGAATTCTGTCCCTCTTTCTAATGCCCTGAATGCTAGTTTATATAGCTCAGCTCAGCTCAGTGAATGAATGTGGAATGAGCAAGTAAGGGAACAGGGCACCGTTTAGGTACAGTGGTAAATTAGTTTTTATACATAACATTGTCTATATTTCTGCGTAAGAACATCATCAGATTTCAGTCCTAAACGTAGACAAAGAGAATTTAATTGCATGAATGAGGCAGAACTTCTAGGATAAGCAGTTATTAAAATCAGGTGTGGGACAGTCAGCCATGAGCGGACATTGGATAAAAGAACAGGGATCTGGAAAAGCATCTATCAAGAACATGGACTGCAACAAATCAACAGTCAGACAGAATGTGTATTAATGGGGAAAGACTAGACCGTTCTTACCCTCCTCAAAGAGTGATCAAGTAAAAGAAATCACTTCAAGAATAAGACATGTAACAGTCTGCAAGGCCTCGAATGAAAAGAGTGTAACTTCTAAGGAACTAAAGGCTTCTCACACATTGGCCCGTGTTAATGTGTAATGAGTCAGGAGAACACCGAACATCAGTGAGAAAGACTCTCTCCAAACAGAGCGTTGCTGCCTTGCTGAAGAACACTTGGACAAGCCAGAAGGTCGATGGAGAATCCTTTTTAGATGGATAAATTACATCTGAAGAAAGGAGAGCACTTTCTATCAAATGAAGAACCTGAGTCAAAGTGTGAAACATGGTGGCGGTAGTATCGTAATCTGAGGAAGAATGATCCAATACAATTCTAAAGTGAAATAGCAACACTCATTTTGTTATTCACATATTCGCTTTATAAATGAATGACCAAGTTTGAAAAAAAATGTATCATTCATAAGTTTGATTAGTGGCTTAAAATACTGGATCATAAAATACTAGATCATCAGACGGTCCAGGCTTCAAATCCCACCTCCGCCAAGCTGCCATTGTTGGGTCCCTGAGCAGGGCTCTTAACTCACCGTGGCTTGGATTGTAAGAATTTGAAGTCGCTCTGGCATCTAACTTTCAGAAATGGAAATACAAGCGAGTTATCTCTATATTATCTCTCTTTTTGGGACTTGTGTTAAAGCCCTGTACTTTTGGGTAATACTTAGGCAAAAATAGAGAAATTCCCAAAGAAGTGCCCAAATTTTCCTGCACCATGTTGTATGCAGTTTCAAGCTGTATGTCTAGAATACCAGTGAGGATATCAGAATAATTCTAACCTTATGAATGTGTGTGTGTGTGTGTGTGTGTGTGTGTGTGTGTGTGTGTGATTTTAGAGTCCCGGCCTCTTTCCATGCCAGTGAAGGTGATCCAGTCATCTACTGAGTGTTCAGGATCATTAGAGGAGCAGATTCAGAGTCTGATCACTAATGCCTGGGACGCTGTGAAACGCCTGACACTGCAGGTATGAAACTCGGCCATGTTTTCATCATTATCATCAAATGCTATTCAGTAACGATATGTTGACAATTGGAATGGATATGATTAGCAGAGCCCTAAATGCACTGATAGTGTCATGTCCTTCCTAAATCTGCGTCCCTGTCTGGCAGTTTAGCCCACATTTCATCTCTCTATACTTCTCTATACTCTCTATACTTCAGGTCTCTTTTAGTGGTTATGTACCAAGTAATGCATTCATAAAAACAACAAATCACGCATCTTCTGTGTAAGAATCATCTCTAAGTTCCCTACGTAAGTGTTCGATCAGCTCATATAACATAGCTAATTAACGAAGAGGAAAAGCAGGTGCGTAACAAAAGATACAAACCAATAGATCGGCCCGGTAAATTAAAACAAAAGCCATGAATGAGGAAGGGAGAAACCGGAAACACAACACTAGGGGATAGGGCTGAAATAACACACTGCAGCGAACAACGCAAAAAGGGCGCGCAACGCAAACCCTAACATGGGTCAGTGATGTTTAGGGAACTTGGTCATATATATATATATATATATATATATATAGTTGGTAGGTAGGTAGGTAGGTTAGTTGGTTGGTAGGTAGGTAGGTAGGTAGGTAGGTTAGTTGGTTGGTAGGTAGGTAGGTTGGTAGGTAGGTTGGTAGGTTGGTTGGTTGGTTGGTTGGTTGGTAGGTAGGTAGGTAGGTTAGTTGGTTGGTAGGTAGGTAGGTAGGTTAGTTGGTTGGTAGGTAGGTAGGTTGGTAGGTTGGTAGGTTGGTTGGTTGGTTATACCATTGCTGAAACAATCTAATCTAATGGTGACCTGAGACTTTTGAACTGTACAGTATGTATGGTGCATCTGTAGAAATGCACTGGATTCATCTCATGGGAATTATGTCAGGACCTCACTGTATTCAGGAAATGCACTATGAATAAAAAGGAATTTAAAAACAACGAAAGCACTATTTGGATAGAGAAGTGATTAAACGGGAATTCTGTGATGTTTTGCAGGAGTTCAGTACTTGATCTTTAGATGGTGATCAACCGGTGTAAGAATGAAAGTTTGTGTGTTGGAAGCAGCTGTACCCCACACCTGTACTCAGGGCCACTGGTAGCTAAGCATCTCAAAGCAGACCAACCCTAGGTCAACAAACTCCCTGATCAAGGCCCAAATAAAGCAGAGGCACTGAAGCTAATGGGCAGACCTACACAAACAAACCAAACCAGAGCGGCCCTGCACAGTTTATTTTCCCTCATTTCCACCATAAGTGCCAAGGCACTGAGCATTTCTCAGCTTCTGGAAGCAGTGTGTGGAAACGGTGTGCATGTGTGAGAGAGGTGATATATGCATGCCTGTTTGTGTATGCAGCTGTGTGCAGAGGTGATGCAGTGCAAGTGAAATATACTTGAGAAAACTGCCGGTCTGTGTCAGTGTTTTCACCTTGACCTAATCGTTACACAGACCAAGTTGCTCTAGGAAGCTCTCTGAAGTTTAAACTGTTCAGAACAATACGCATGTGCTTGTATATGTTGTATGTTTTTTTTTAACTTTAACCTCTGCAACTAAAGAACCAGAAACGGAGCTTAAAAATTGTAAACGAAATGCTTTATTGTAGCTTCACCATATATTAAATTGGCAAGTGAAAACTATTACAAAAAGTTGACCGAAACCAATGACTTCATGGTTAAAAGAAAGTAGAAGGATTCTCACCACGAGCAGGTTATTAATCAGAGAACGCAACACACAACACGCCCTGGTCTTCTGGTTTTCAAAATGCTATTGCATTTAAAGGTTAAATGAGCAGGGATTCCCAGCACGGCATCCCGTGTTTTCAAAGTACAGTTCATTTGACAAGTAATGAAACGGTCAAATTTGGCTGAAGCCTGAAGGTTGCTCATTGACATTTCTTCTCACCTCTGCTCGTCTTCATTCTACACCTAGGCATTTAGCAGAAGCTGTTATGCGCGAATACAACCTTAGCAATGATAAATGGTACAGTCCAAACAATCGGGGGTCAAGGGGTTTAATCCAACAGAACCACCTGGCGGAGGTGGGATTTGAACCCTGGTTCTTTTACCACTGCCCTAAAACCACTAAGCCACCACAGTCTACATAAATATATCCACTATAAGTACTCCAAAGTAATCTCTGAGTGTGTATGCCATGTGCTTTGCTTTTAAACAATGATTAAATTCATAAAAATGGAACACAAGCATATATTGAAATATTCCATTTCCAATGTGTTTACGTAGTTTACACAAACGTTATTGGTATATGTTATGTCTTATATATATAATTAATAGCTATTAAAAGTTGACAGGCTATATATATATATATATAAAAACATGTATTGAGCAATGTAATAACATTATATCTGTCATCATTTACAGGTTGAGCTGCAGCCATGTTGTGTGTTTGTGCCCAAAAACACCTTACCATGCCCGTGCACCATAGTGTCAGGTGACATCCCGAGCACTGTGCGCAGCTGGTACCACACTCAGGCATCCATGCCAGGAACTCTCGTGATCTGTTTGCCCCAGGTTAGCGTACTGAGTGCTGGGCATAGACAAATGGAGCCACTGCAGGAGATCCCTTTCACCATCCCAAAACCTATACAGGAGGAGGGTAAGCCACACACACACACACACACACACACACACACACACACTCAACTGTGAGAGACATTGTATGATTTTGAAATAATTAATTAGCATTTTATTGCAGGAATAAGTGTTTAATACAATAGAAAAACATAACCGGTTCTTGCTGGTTGGTTGGGGATTAATTATGTATTTCATGCAATAAAAATTCCTTCTTTTTTAAACCAAACAATGTGATTTTGTTGGATTTATTTCTCACAGTTGAAGTGTCCCTATGCTAAAAATTACAGACTATGTAGGTGGAAAAACTTGGCAGGTATCAAATACTTGTTTTCATAAATTCCTGCAATTGATTCCGATATTAGAGTGGAAGGATAAATGTATAGGAGAAAAGAAGGCTCTGGTACCCTCTCATGTGCAACAGAATCTGGATTTGTTGCTAGAAGCGACACGGTCTCAGTCCACATCAGTTTAGGTTTCCAGTTCATGACACGACTGCAAACTAAGGTGATGGTGTCTGACCTTCAGTGGCAGGGATAGGGCTGCCGTGAAATGGAATTTATATAAGATAATTATTATACTATGAACGTGGAAATGGAACATGCAGAGACAGGGAAGTGTGTAGTCAAGGTGTCTGGAAGATGGACAATGAAACCAGAAGTAGCCTCTGAGAGCCTTTTTATATGACAGCGGGGGAAGCTTATTTCTGCATTTTCACTGCATTTGCAGCAGTGATTTCTAAATGACGGAGCTTGCACTGTAAATGTGTCTAGCGTTTTTTTTTTTTTGCTCTTTCTTCTGTTTTGTATATGGAGGACTGTTTGTTTGTGTGTTTTTTTTTTTTTTTTTTTTTGTTGCGCGCTCTCCTGTATCTTCTCCACTTGCATACTTGTGTTTGTAGGTGATGCGTTCCCATGGACGGTGACAGTAAGCCAGTTCAGTGTATATACATTGCTGGGACATCAGCGCTCCCTCTCTCTCCTGGAGCCAGTAGGCTGTACTTCTACTCTTGCGGTGACCTCCCACAAACTACAGCCTGCCTCCAACACCTTCACTTCCAGACACTCTGTCGTCATCTGTCTGCATGCAGACTTGCAGCCGCTTTCTCTCAAGCTCTCTAACCCACAGGTATTCGTCTATACTCCCTGTAATTCTCCACACGTCCACTCTCTTTTGTTCTGTCTATACCGCTGTATTGAATTGTCTTATCATATATTCATGTTCTAAAATCACAGTTAGTAATTACAGCTGTCCAGCGAGCACACGCCTTACATTTTGTGTAACTATTTTATTACGTCTTTTCACGGGACAACACTGAGGAGGCGCCACTTTGATGCAGTGTAAAGTATCCAGTCTGCAGTTTATATAACAGTGTAAACGTGCTGTGCCCTCAAAAGAACTCGGCACACAGCCATTAATAAACGACTGGCTACAAAAGTGAGCACACCCCTAAGTAAAAATGGCCGAATTGTACCTAAAGTGTCAATGAAGTGAGGCTGGATGGATGTTAGAGCTCTTGTGCTCCTCCCTCTTGCGTTTGAGAATGCCCCATAGATACTCAATAAGGTTTTAGGTCTAGCAAGACAGTGGTTGGCCTGCTGGCCATTTTTTTTTAAAGGGAGGGGATCATTATGATAATGATCTACTCCATTATGTCACAGTACATGTTACAATTCGTGGTTCCCTCAGTGAACTGTAACTCCCCACAGCCAGCAGCACCCATGCAGCCCCAAATCATGATTACTTGGTGGACATGGTTCTAGTAATCAATATCTTTAGTCTTTACCGTTTCCAGTTTTTCTTGCGCATCATCTTTAGAACATCTGCACTCAATCTGAACTTTTTTGCTTGACCATGGTCTTGGTCACCGTGCAGCTGCAGCTCGCTTTCAGGGCGTTGGTAATCCTCTTCTAGCCTGGGCCATCTTTAGGTAGAGCAACAATTCTTTTTTTTGTTTAGTTATTTGCCATGTTGAGCTTCGAGTGACCAATATGAGAGAGTGTGAAAGCGATGACACCAAATTTAACCCATTCACACCTGAGACCTTGGAGGGAAAAGCCTAATTGGGGACATTTTCACTTAGGGGCGTACTTACTTTTGTTGATAGTGGTTTTTATTTGAGGGCACAGTACATTTACACTGTTATAAAAGCTGTAGACTGAATACATTACATTGTATTAAACGTGTCACATCCTCAGTGTTGTCCCATGAAAAGATATAGTAAAATAGATACAAAAAAAAGTTAGGGGTGTACTCACTTTTGGGAGATACTTTAAATTCAAACGAATAAAACATCAGTTACGACCGTCTGACAATGATCTGTTTCACCTTCTGATAATAATCAGCTTTCACGATACATTGCTGGGTCGGAGTCATTAAATTCTGGCGTAGGTAAGTGAGCAGAAAGTTTTCAGGCACGTTCACGTTCTTCACATTTTTGCTGAGGCCGTACGCTAAATATCACGTTTTCCTAATAACGAGTAAGTGAAAACAGCATTTTAGAGTATTTTGTGAGATTATTAAAAAGTACAACTTAAACTAACATTTCTCATTTCTTTGCTACGACGCCTGACAATTTTTCCCGATCATTTATTTCGTTGTTTCTACCTCTCGATTGGAGTCCAACTGTGGTAACTTCAGTTGATTGTTTGGAAAAGAGAGGATTTGGAAAGACACACCTGCCTATATAAGGGTCTGTAAACCTGCCTGGAGTTTGTGAAAAAGCATCTAAAGTTAATCTCAGACTGTGAGCAACAAGATTGTCTTGTCTGTTAAAAAGATGTCACTTTTCAGCCTCAGTTCTGAGTATCATGTCTGGAGGAAACCAGGCACTGCTTATCACCTGCCCAATACCATCCGACAGTGAAGCATGTTGGAGGTAGCGTCATACTGCGGTAGACTTTCTGACTGAGCCAAAGGTTCACCTTCTGACGAGACTATGACTCGAAGCACACAGTAAAGAACACGGCCACAATGACTGTCCTCGAGTGGCCCAGAAAGAGATCTGACTTAAGTCCAGTCAGAAAGCTCCAAGAGACCTGAAAATGGCTGCCCACCACTGACCAGTCCCCATCCAACCAAAAAAAATCTCTCCAAAATGCTGACAAGTGTAAAGGTCCATGCAATATTTCACTTTTTCTACTTCAGGGAATTTGCAAAAAAATCTGAAATGCTGTTTTCATGTTGTCATTATGTGGTGTTGAGTGCAGAATGATGTAAAAAAAAAAAAAAACGTGGCTTTGGTACAAAATATCAGATCACAGACTTACAGTAATACATAAGCATATGCAAAACGCATTGAAACGGAGTACGAGGAAAGTCAAAAATGCCATGATTTGAGCTATAAATCATGGTATAGTATAAAAGTATACAATATATATTTTGCTGCAGTTGTATGTTGTAGAAATACATCACCAAATCTATTGTTTATATTGCAAAATTGTCCTAAAATATTGGGATATTACTTTAGGGCCTTATCACCCACCCATTAATAAACCCTATACTGTGGCCAGAAAACATAAGTATTTATTACAGTAGAAGTAGCAGTTAGGACTCAATATTCCTGGGCCATGTAGTTTTGAAACGTAAATATTGAATAGAAACATTTTTTTGGTGTAAGATCTTCCTATATCTGGTCCACGTTGTTTGCTATTCCGTCCAAGAGGTTTGAATTTTGGCAAAGGCAAAAGTTATTTTGTTGAAACTGTTTAATAGTAAACAGTCAAGCCGTCATATCTGTGGTCTGCATGTTCATATATTCTGCTAAACCACAGACTGACTGACTGACTGACTGACTGTGTGTGTGTGTGTGTGTGTGTGTGTGTGTGTGTGTGTGTGTCTGTGTGTGAAGTCAAATCAAATGGATTTCTATAGCTCTTTTTACAGTGGAGCATTGTCTCAAAGCAGCTTTACAATCTTATATGATCTTAAAAGGCCAATCCCAGGTTGAGCAAGTCTAGGGCGACAGTGGCAAGGAAAAACTCCCTGAAAGTAGAAGGAAGAAACCTTGGGAGGAACCAAAACTCAAAAAGGGACCCGACCTCCATGGGTGGCCTAGATGTTAATTAAGTAAATACTTAAAGGTATTATAAAGGAATAGTAGAAATAATTAATTAATACAATTTAAATCAATATTAATATTTAAGTTAGTAATAAAATAAGTAACAAAATAGATTTTAAAATCAGTTCTCAGTGGGAGGTCCTTGAAGGCACGTCGTCTCTTAGTGACTAAGTGATGGAGGGAGTTACTGCACTCTGGTGGGACTGGGATCTGTTGATGGAGGGAGTTACTGCACTCTGGTGGGACTGGGATCTGTTGATGAAGACCAGTAGAGTGATGCTGAAGTGGAGGAACATCCAAGTCTGTGGTGCTGGAACTGGTACCGGAACATCTCTTCAGAGAGAAAAGAGAATAGGTAGTCACTTATGAGTTAGGAGTACAGAGTGTATTATTAATCACTGATGTGTGTGTGTGTGTGTGTGTGTGTGAGGGTGGATTTGTTAACCAGCCAGGCTTATTGTTTCTCTTTTCCCTTTCCATGGCAGTTTGAGGGATTCGCTGTTGAATGTCTCTCTTTCAGGTGCAGCTGTTGTATGAGTTGTGCCAGAGCTGGAACGCTATTCATGAGCACCTACAGAAGAGAGGAATCCTTTGGCAATCTTCTGGCTTTTTGGGAGAGCCCCCAGCTCAACCTGCTGGACCCACCTCACCTATCCACAGTAGTGCCGGCACCATGCCTCCTGACACCAGCACCCTCAGTCCTTCAGCCGACCTGGGATCACCAACAGAGGTCAGAAATCAAAATATCACACACTCGTATATGCACTCGTGTGTGTATATATCACATACTAGTATATACAGTGAAAGAATTATTTTTGTCCACTTACATAGATATGAAAAATCTATCGTTTATTTTAACAGTGAGAGATAGAATATCTAAAAGAAAATCCAAAAAATTACATTGTATAAAATATATACATTTATTTACATTGCACAGAGAGAAATAAGTATTTGATTCTTCTAGCAAACATTAAGAATTCTGGCTGCTACAGAGCAGTTAGACGCTCCTAATCAACTCATTAGCAGCATTAAAGACGGCTGTTTAAACTGTTACCTGTATAAAAGACACCTGTCCACAGACTCGTTTAATCAGTCAGACTTTAACATCTCCAACATAAGCAAGATCAAAGAGCTTTCTAATGATGTCAGGGACAAGATCATAGACCTGCACAAGGCTGGAATGGGCTACAAAACCAGAAGTAAGACGTTGGGTGAGAAGGAGACAACTGTTGGTGCCATGGTAAGAAAACAGAAAGAATACAAAATGACTGTCAGTCGACCTCGATCTGGGGCTCCATGAAAAATCTCACCTCGTGGGGAATCCTTGATCATGAGGAAGATGAGAAATCAGCCTGAAGCTACATGGGGGAACTTGGGGCATTAGCCCCGATAAAATGACCTGGTGAGGCCCCTGTCCCATTCTGAGTTACTATACTGCTCACTAAAATTAGGGGATATCTCAATGTATATCTGTTGGGTTAATACTTACTAATTTCCTAAAATATTATATTGTAATGAGACCATTCAAAGTTTATTATTCTGCTATTTGGTGTTAGGAATCCGTTTTGCCCAGGAATGAAGCTTATCTACACTGCTCACAAAATTAGGGGATATTTAGTTATGGGATATTTAATTAGGGATATTTCATTAGGGGATATTTAATTAGGGGATATTTAGTTATGGGATATTTAATTAGGGATATTTCATTAGGGGATATTTAATTAAGGATATTTAATTAGGGGATATTTAGTTATGGGATATTTAATTAGGGGATATTTAGTTATGGGATATTTAATTAGGGTATATTTAATTAGGGGATATTTATTTAGGGGATATTTATTTAGGGGATATTTAGTTATGGGATATTTAATTAGGGATATTTCGTTAGGGGATATTTAGTTAGGGGATATTTAGTTATGGGATATTTAGTTATGGGATATTTAGTTATGGGATATTTAGTTATGGGATATTTAGTTAGGGATATTTCATTAGGGGATATTTAGTTAGGGGATATTTAATTAGGGGATATTTAGTTATGGGATATTTAATTAGGGGATATTTAGTTAGGAGATATTTAATTAGGAGATATTTAGTTAGGGGATATTTAGTTAGGGTATATTAAATTAGGAGATATTTAGTTAGGGGATATTTAATTAGGGGATATTTAGTTATGGGATATTTAATTAGGGGATATTTAGTTATGGGATATTTCATTAGGGGATATTTAGTTAGGAGATATTTAGTTAGGGGATATTAAGTTAGGAGATATTTAATTAGGAGATATTTAGTTAGGGGATATTTAATTAGGATATATTTAATTAGGGGATATTTAATTAGGGGATATTTAATTAGGGGATATTTAATTAGGGGATATTTAATTAGGATATATTTAATTAGGGGATATTTAGTTAGATGATATTTAATTAGGGGATATTTAATTAGGATATATTTAATTAG
>JAUZST010007147.1:0-14374 GCA_034779995.1 Parotocinclus haroldoi | reverse complement strand
TGTGGTATTTATGTGGTATTACAAATCATTCCTGTGGTATTTATGTGGTATTACAGATAATTCCTGTGGTATTTATGTGGTATTATAAATCATACCTGTGGTATTTATGTGGTATTACAAATCATTCCTGTGGTATTTATGTGGTATTACAGATAATTCCTGTGGTATTTATGTGGTATTATAAATCATACCTGTGGTATTTATGTGGTATTACAAATCATTCCTGTGGTATTTATGTGGTATTACAGATAATTCCTGTGGTATTTATGGTATTATAAATCATTCCTGTGGTATTTATGTGGTATTACAAATCATTCCGGTGGTATTTATGTGGTATTTTTTAATTACTATTTTTTATTTAAGTAATGATCTTTTTCCACCTCTTGATACAATATGGAATCCTAATTCTGCTCCATCCGACATGAATATAGTTATAAATATTGTAAAAGTGTCTCTAAGTAGTATCTTAAAATGATGTCTAAACAAATGACCAGGTTTCCCAGGATAATGACTTAAGGTTCCCAAACAGTGACAGTTTAATTACTTCAGAATAGGCTATAGCAGAAAACCTTCGTAATTTTACAAAAACACAAACACTAAAGCTTACAGAACAACAAGAAGAAAGATTTGGACTTTTTTTTTATATATATATTTTTTTTTTTACGTTTTACGTTTAGACATGCAAAATACACATTTGTCCACAGGGTGGTGCTGCACTCACCATAAACTCCTCAGTAATAAGAGACGTTAATAAAGACGTAATTAAGTCTTCTTTCAACTTCTCCTTTGATTCATGTTTTTTCATTTGCATTAAGAATATATTTTTGTCTGGGGCAAAATAAAAGCGTCTTTATCCAGAATGCTAACTGTAGGTTTAAAGTAAAACAGGTTGCCAGAGAGGGGGAGTTGTGAAAAGAATGTGTTTGGTCCAGAATTCAGTTTATTGGGAAATCTGGCAACCACTGGTTATATCAATTACTCAGCAGGGGTTTGTTTTTCATCTCCTGTAGCAACCTGCTGCCGTGCCATGCAGAGCATTTCATTACACACACACACACACACACACACACACACACACACATCAGAAAAAACTCCTTTATTTTCTTAAGAAGAAATCCAGAACATCCAGAGGAGTCCAGATCCCTCATCTCAGGACTAGAAGATGAGCAGCTGTGGTTAGTTATTCAAAGTTCATTTAACCAGAAATGACCAAACGTTGGCACGAAGCCGTGAGGGCATTTTTCTGGGCATTTTTGTGGGCATTTCTGTGGGCGTTTTGATAAACTGGCGTTACAGATAAGGACACAGTAGATGATCTGGACCATTGTGAGGTGTTTGAGTTTCTTGTTCTTGTTCTTTGTTTGTTTATCGCTATAAACACAGGGACGAAGTACAGCCTTAGTTCAATGTACTGGGTTTTTTTTTACATTGCATTTAGTTTAACTTTGAAAGTTTAACTTGGACTGGTTTCAGGTTCAGATCAAAACTGACACTGTGGATTTAGAAGAAGCCGTATTTTGGCCCTATTTTGTTCTGTTTATTTTAGGAGAGGGCACTAAATGGGATCCCTACGAGACGTCCCACAAACGAGATTTTACCTACAGGCCCTGTTCATCCCTTCCAGATTTACGGTAATTCTTCAACCCCCTAAGAATTCGACAGAAAGTCAGAGTTCTTAAACCAAACACTAAGAAGAGCGTTCTGAATTAACGTCCGAGCCACCCACGAGGGTCGGGTTCCTTTTTAAGTCCTGGTCCTCTCAAGGTTTCTTCATTCTAATGATTAGGGATTTTCCTTGCCACTGTTGCCCTAGGTTTGCTCAGTTTGGGATTTGGTCCTAGATAACAAAAGCTGCTTTGAGACATAAATAAATCTCGCTTAACTTCAGTGCAATTCCTGAGCAAAACTTAAGAAAGACACTTTACAGTTCCGGAGTTTGTCCCTTGTTAAACTGGCTCAGGTTTTTAGTTCTCGCATTTCTTCCACCTCAGCTGTGAGAACCTACTGTAAGCTTAGTGTGTAATGTAGCCCAGAGATGGACATTCACTGCTGTAATTACATATTTATCACTGATTATTCGAGCTGAGAATCCTCAGAATGCTAATTCACTTCCAATCACGTCATGAATCAGGTCATTAAATATGAACTTGTAATAAGTTGTCTGTGTATCGTATGACGGCACGACGCCAGTCCACGGACGTCAGGAGCCTACGGAAGTGTGTTGGTCGGTCCGGTCGGTGTGACCGCATACACTCGTGACTTTTTCTGGAAAACTCCTTCTAAGCCTGACTACATCCGGACCGGACTGGACTCCAGAAACAACCCGCATCCGAGCCAGGTGAAGAAACTTAAACGTGGATGTGTTTTTAATCAAATATATCAAAAATATAATCGCCTTCTGTAACAAGCAATACTAATTTGGCTAATGACTGCTAGGCTGTCGATAGCTGTGATGGGGTGCCAATACTTTTGACTAAGTGAGATGTAATCTATAAAGTGGTAACGGTGGTTTAGATTTATGGTTTCTAGGCTGTTGCTATGTGGTTTAAAAGGTGTTATGAGATATTTAATTTTACGGGACTTTCGGCTGTCCTAATTTTTATGCCAATTTGTCTTTTAGTTCTTGATTGTAGAAAGAATAATAATAATAATAATAAAGTATAAAACAGTAGAAGAACAGTACTTGGGCTTTGATAAGCCAAACCGAGTGGGACGTTCTTCCCAAATTCGTTCTGAGGACTGTGGAACCAGCAGAAGACCCTCACCCTGCCAGAGGTGAGGTACGAACCAGCATTGGGAAGCAGTGATCTGCTTACTAAGCCGCTCTGATTCTGGTTCAAACCTCACTTCAGGCAGGGTGAGGGTTGCCTGTCCCTCGGTTCTACAGGGTCAGAGAAGTTCCATCACTCTTCCATCAGGTTCTTCAGCTGCTGAGTTTCTGAGACTCTGATTTCCCGTTCAGGATTTCATGGTGTGGAATCTTCGTCCCGGCATGAAACTTTGTGAAAATCCCCCGTCCAAGTTGGAGGTCCGAAACGCCGTGTCTGCTCAGTACAGGTCCACCTACAGCACGGATTTCCTCAGGGTCCATCACGGTACATATCATAACCTCTTCGTCCTAATTCTGTTTATCTTTAAATGTCACTGGACTCCTGATCGGCAGGACGTCTGGGGAACCCGACACGCCCTCTGCAGCATGGTGATGCTCCTCAGTCCATGCAGACGGAGATGAAGCGCAGCTACCGCAAACCCGTACAGAAAGTCGAACTGCAGCGGGAGGTGTCCCGATATGGCTCTAACACCCCACATGGTGCAGCGCCAAAGGGCATCGGTACGATTCCACACGCTGTGGTTAATCTACACATGGTTGCTAGGGTATTACCAAGTGTTTTTTTGTGGTTGCTATGGTATCCTAAAAGGTGATAATGACTTATCCTGAAGCCTAGGTGCTTGGTCTAGAGATGCCAGGGAGTCTGTATCTGAGGAAAGTTTGTGTCTCATGTGGTTGCTATGGTGATAAAATATAGATGGTTATTATGATGTTGTTAGTAGGTCATTACATGGTTTAAGAGGGTTGCTAGGTGGTTGCTATAGTCTTTACTGCAGGTGGTTGCTGGGTGGTTACTATGGTTTTACAGCAGCTGGTTACCATGGCCTTACAGCAGATGGTTGCTAGGTGGTTACTAGGGTCTAAGGTGGTTGCTAGGTGGTTACTATGGTTCAAAGTGGTTGCTAGGTGGTTACTACGGTTTAAAGTGGTTGCTAGGTGGTCACTATGGTTTTACAGCAGCTGGTTGATAGGTGGTTACTATGGTCTAAAGTGGTTGCTAGGTGGTTACTATGGTTTTACAGCAACTGGTTGATAGGTGGTTACTGTGATCTAAAGTGGTTGCTAGGTGGTTACTATGGTTTTACAGCAGCTGGTTGCTAGGTGGTTACTACGGTTTTACAGCAGGTGGTTGCTAGGTGGTTACTATGATCTAAAGTGGTTGCTAGGTGGTTACTACGGTTTTACAGCAGCTGGTTGATAGGTGGTTACTATGGTTTAAGGTGGTTGCTAGGTGGTTACTATGGTCTAAAGTGGTTGATAGGTGGTTACTATGGTCTAAAGTGGTTGTTAGGTGGTTACTACGGTCTAAAGTGGTTGTTAGGTGGTTACTACGGTTTTACAGCAGGTGGTTGCTAGGTGGTTACTATGGTCTAAAGTGGTTGCTAGGTGGTTACTATGGTCTAAAGTGGTTGTTAGGTGGTTACTATGGTTTTTACAGCAGATGGTCACTAGGTGGTTGTTATGATATTAGATGGCTGGTAGGTGGTTGCTATGGTTACCCTGGTGTATTTAGATGTGTTGTTATATTTTAGTTCCCACCGTCGTTCCTAAACACCTCAGCAGTCTGGAGAAACATCTCACGACCTACGAGAGACATTTCGGAGGTAAATCCACAGATGTCCAGTCAGTGCTCAGATCCCTTAACCCTGAGGAACTTCAGAACTTCTACAAACTTCTACCTGAGAAAGGTGACCTAAATCGTATTGAATAATTATGGGATGTATGAAGGATGAGAGGTTGGGGTGTTGGGCTATGGATTGATGAACAGGAGTATTCAAATGTTTTTTTTTGTCGTTATATAGAACAGTTGTTGGTGCGGACGTTATTACACAGAGACCCAAACCCTCCTGATGCAGTGAAGGACCCAGTGAAGGTGTCGGGTTCTCCTCCAGAGCTGGACAGGGTTTCAGTCTGGCCTGGACCTCTGTAACATCGTCATATTTATGTTTGTGTGATTATGGAGAAGAACGTCATATGTATGTATGTATGTTATACACCGAGTGGCCACTGGGCGTCTCTAATAATGTGGCCCAGCAGAACTAAGCTTAGCTCAAAATTAAAAAGTCTGCTAACAGACACTGTCAGTCACTGAGCAGAGGATCATGGACGGTGGATGCTCATAAATCCATCTAGAGCTTTTCTTATCTTTGTGTTTTTAAACTGAACAGAAACGGATACGATCAGGAAGGCGTGGCCAATAAACTGTCTATTAACCACAAATTAGCCAACTGTTTATTATACACACAACAAACTATACTGATATATACTGATTAATACGCTTTCATTTATTAAAAAGAACGTTAACGTAAGAAAGAAAAAGAAAGAAAGAAAGAAAAACAGTTCATTACTGAAATACGTTTTACGTTCCGTTTTGAGTGTTCCCCTTGTTTGTGTGTGCCTTGTTTTCCTCGGTTTATTTTTATAGTCCTTTTGGACCCCGCCCCTCGTCCTCCCCGGCAGCTGATGGCACCCGGGACATGAGCCTGGAAGGGGCTGTACCCTGTGGCTCGCTTTTGGGTTCCCGGCCGGAATGGCCGCCTCCAGATCTTGGCCGCTAAATACCCCAATAAAATCACTAATGTCACCGACCCTCGTATCCGGCTGTAAAAGTCAACCCCTGGATCTTCAGCCATGACGGCCATCTTGAGATCCTCGGCTCTGAAAGCTGTCCTTCTGTTCCTCCCTCTTTATGTCCTTTTATTTTCTTTTAGTTCAGGCTGATTTTAGTTTTGGGTTTGTTCGTGGTGTCCCGGCTCCTCTGGGCGATGTTGTCTGGCCCCTGGCACCAAAGTCGATTTGTGGACTCATTATGGCAATACCGCGACCCCCTTGACCCCCCCATTGGACCCTTGTCGCTCCAGCCTGTTCCCGGACCCCTGGGCCCCTGTCGCCCTGGATCGTGACTCTTCAGTCAACAGTGGACCTTCAGCTTCCAGGTAGTTC
Organism: Parotocinclus haroldoi; assembly: GCA_034779995.1. Taxonomy (NCBI): domain Eukaryota; kingdom Metazoa; phylum Chordata; class Actinopteri; order Siluriformes; family Loricariidae; genus Parotocinclus; species Parotocinclus haroldoi. The sequence goes on along the minus strand of JAUZST010007147.1, from coordinate 8,601 downwards.
GAGGACCCCTGGACCGTTTCAGGTGTGGGTCCCACAGGAAGGAAGGAATTAAGGAAGAAAATAAGGAATAAAGGAAGAAAGAAAGAATTCAGAGAAAGGAAGGAAGGAATAAAAGTTGAAAGGAAAATCCATAACCAAGACTCCAAAACAAAAAGCCTTTTTTTATACATTAGAATTAAGTTCTAAATGTAAATACTTGATGTGACTTGATGTTTGGTGACAGGGTCTGTTGTCTGTACAGAGAAACTCTGATCATGGAGAACGAGGACGGGCGGTGTTTTCTCTCGTTATATCAGTGGGATCGGACGATCACCTTCTGGTTTTGGTCTGATTCTTCCTTTTAACCTGGACGAGTTCATGAGGTCGTTTGCTCATTTCTTCACAAACCTCTGGGATTTCTTTTACTTTTAAATTACCACCTATTAGTGTGAACAACAAGCCGTCCTCAGGTGCCTTCAGACCCCAGCGGAGCACAGGTGTGTGTGTGTGTGTGTGTGTGTGTGTGTGTGTGTGTGTGTGTGTGTGGTGTCATACAGTATGTTGGAGGCTTGAATATCAGGTAACATGAGACTCAGGTGAGCTGTGGGCTGGACCGAATGCAACCATAGCTCCTGCTTACCAAACAACACAAACCTGCTGAGGAACCTACTGAGGAACCTACTGTAGAACCTGCTGAGGAACCTACTGAGGAACCTACTGTAGAACCTGCTGAGGAACCTACTGTGGAACCTGCCACCGATCGGAGATGCAGCCAGAAACGAAGAGTCGGCCCATGTCTGCCGGGGGCAGGATGGAGACCCAGAACGTACCCAGGTGATTGTGATTGTTGACCTTCTGTCCTCCTGCTTCTCCTGTTTGATTCTCATCTTCATGCTTTATCGAGTGCATCGTCTCGTCCCTCGGCCTCCTCTGGTGTTTGCTGATTGTTTTGTGTTGCCAGGTGAGTGAAGCAGTCAGGTACAGCGAGATGGAGCGAGGTGCTCCTAAAACGAGACGAGATGTTCATAAATATTCACCTAAATGTGACTTTAGTCATAATAATGTAAAGGTTCAAAGATGGAACTGGTACCAGAACCACTTAGTATGAGGACTGTTTGTTCCGTTGTTGTTTCGTTTCTTACCGTGGCTTTGCTGTTAGTCTCTTATCCGAGCTCAGACCAGCCCGTGGAGTTCCTCTCCACCCTGCACCGAGGCAAACTGGGCGTAGACGGGTGAGTTATGGGATCGTGAGTGGAAGATCTGAGTTTAGTGAAGAACATCTGGAGGAGATCCTGAAGCCGGACTGGTTGGAGAGGGAACTTCTGAAGCAGGAGCACAGACGATATTCGTTCACTTTTGGAGACAATAGGAAGTTCAGCCTCCACCAGGTCTCCACCCGCAGAGCCGCCTATACAGCATCTAAACTCAAGGTGAGGATTAATACTGCTCACAGTGCTCATAAGGGGATCTGTTACTCACGGGTATTCATGTTTATTAGCAGTATAAATAAATATAAACAATAGAACAGTGTATTACTCATCTATATCGAGTATTTAACACAACAGATAGTACGGTTCCCTGTTTCTAAATTCTCTATTAGGGACAGGTCCGGACCCCAGAGGGTCCAGTCCAGTACCCGTACCCTCTTCTTCCACAGCCATGCTTTTATAACGGGAGCAGCATGTGGTTTTGTTTGGTTCTAAAATGCAGGGACGTCCCTGGTAAAGAGGGTCGTCTTAAAGCCGGTTTATGTCGCTCTAAAATCTCGGGGTACTTTTCTGCATTAATGCTGCATCACAGAAGAGGAAACGACCTTTAACGAGGGTCCGGACCCGACCCCGGACCATGATAGAACCTGGCTTTTGGACTTGTTCCTCATAACGGTCTGGATGCTCTTTTTTCATCTTTGGTCCAAAAAAGATCTGTAATCATGATTGCTGAGCACCATCCCCGTTTCCATATTGTCGGTCCATTTTAGATGCCTTAGAGTGGGCGGAGCTTGTGGGCGTGGTTATAACACGAGGCTTGTTTTTGGTACAGTAAAGTTGTAAGCGGTGTTTATGAATGTAACTCTGTATCGTAGAGCTTGATAAAGCTTGGATAAAGTAATCCCTTACCCACACATCTGCTCCTATCAGATATTGATTAGGCTGAGGGAGGGGAGAGAGATCACCCCTCTTTAGCCTAGTGTTTTAGGGACTGAAATTCCTCCAGATTCTGAATGGTTTAATGATTTTATGCTCCGTAGAGACGAAAACACCGACAGTAAATCCCTAACGATCTTTCACTGAGGAGCATCGTTTAAGAACGCTTGGTGACAAACTGGAGGGAGTTCCTCTGATCATCGTTAACACTCCAAGCCTTTCCCGGATGCCGTGTTTGGAACCAAACCTTGATTGAAAACACATCATATATATATATATTTTTTTTTTACCTCATCACTAGCTCTAAATTGCTCGGTCCCAACTTTTTTTTGGAACGAAAGTGCAAGCATTTAGGTTTACTGACAAATTGGGGTTCTATTATTTAACCCAAAGGCGCCCCAACACCCTCGTCCGATGCGTGATCCCCCCTCTGTGACATCCCTCCAGCTGAACCGCGCGGTGTTTAGCCTACAAATAAAGTAATTCCACGATAAACCAAAACCACACACTTGAGGAAACGCTCAAGACTTGGGGAATTCCTAAAGTATCACCCGGGGGTGGGTTCGGCGGGGAGCGGCACAGATTTATAAATGCTCCCCCTCGGTCCGTTGCCACTTAGGGGAGATTAAAGGAGGCCTCGGACGGATAATCAAAAGGTAAATTAAGGAAGATTAGGGAAGGTCTGAGGATAAAGACCGGACTTGTCAGAGCAGGAGGCTTCAGCAAACTCAACAGAAAAAGCTTCCTCGGAAGAGCTACAGGTTAAACCTTGAGGCGGGCGGACTACAGCAGCACAAGTATACACCTTAATGCTGCCCAAAAAATTCGGACTGGATCCCTAAACGTATACCCAGTGTTTCTTTATGTTATAACAGGCGCTGCACATGGAACTTACGTCCTGGTTACTCATGTCCCAGTACGGACGCTCTCCGTATGACATCACCTCCCACATGACGACCCCGTAGCTCCAGGCGTCGCTCGCTGAGGTGAACTTCCTGTACGTTATGGCTTCTGGGGCCGTCCAGCGAATCGGGATCTTTCCTCCCTGGAATTAGAGCGACAGTTTGCCTTGAAAAGTTATTTTTAAAAAGCAGCTGCATACGTAAAATAAAAAGAAATGACTCTATCTATTGTCTGCTATGATTATCCAAGCCCAACCCCAAACCGAACGAGCCTAGGGTGACAGTGGCAAGGAAAATCTCCCTAAACGGCTTCCTAAAGGAAGAAACCTTGGGAGGAAAAAAGACTCAAAAAGGGATTTTAATTAAATTAATTGAATTATAATAATCATTTGAATAAACATTGTTTATAAATATTAATAGCAGCTTGGCAGAGCTGGGGCTTTATTATTATTATTATTATTATTATTATTATTATTGTTGTTGTTTTATTATTATGTTAATTGTTATTATTAACATCGTTATTATTAATAATAATACAAACATTTATTAAAATTATTATTATTGTTGTTTTATTATTATGTTTATTGTTATTATTAACAACGTTATTATTGTTATTATTATCAATAATAATACAAACATTTATTAGCATAATTTTAATTATTATTATTTTACTGTTATTTTTATTGTTATTAATAACAACGTTATTATTATTATTAGTAATAATACAAACATTTATTAGCATTATTTTAATTATTATTATTATGATTATTATTAGTAGTATTATTGTTGTTATTATTAGTAATATGATTTTTTAAAATCATTCCTATTATTTTACTTATTATTATTATTATGATTATTGTTATTAATATCATTGTTATTATTAGTCATATGAATAATAATAAAACAAAACCCCAAAATATTATTTTAGTTATTATTATTATTATTATCATAAATGTATTGGCATTATTATTGTTATTATTACTAAATGTTAACATTTAATATACAATTTGATTATTCAAATTATCCTTTTGTCATTATTATTATTAATAATAATAATAATAATAACAACAATAATTCTTGGTTTGATCATTTTAATTATTACTATAAATTGCTATTATTATGAAACACTCACAATAATAATAACACAATAATTTGATTGTTTATTTACTTTTTATTTAATCCTTTTTGTTAGTACTCTCACATTACTATTACTATAATTATTATTATTATAACATTATTTTTATTTCATAATTCGTTTTGTTTTTATTACTAACAAATATTATCATTTTATTATCATCACAAATTATATTAAATTGCTTAATTTTATCTGTTGAATGTTCCTATATTTTGAATGTTTTGAACATTAAAAAAGCAAATCCAAACAGCTGCAATAAATGACATAAATATTTGACATTTGGAATCTGTAAGATCTGGTGACTGAGGTCAGAAAAACGGAGGGCATGGTCCAAAATCATCCAAACATTCTTTGCTGTGTGGTTTGGGCTGGATGGACCCTGATACCATCTATGCAGATAATTCGACGACTCTTACTCACCCTGGTGGTGTAGGCTCCCTCAGGCTCATCCTCCAGCACCCTGGACATCCCGAAATCAGACACCTTACACACCAGGTTGCTGTTCACCAGAATATTTCGCGCTGCCAGGTCTCGGTGGACGTAGCTCATATCTGAGAGGAACTTCATACCGGAAGCAACGCCACGCAGGATCCCGACCATCTGAATGACGGTGAAGCGGCCATCGTTCTTCTGAGATAAGAAATAAGCTATTAATCTAAATATTTATGAAATTCTAACAGTAACAATAAGAAATAAAGACGTACTCTGAGGAAGACGTCCAGAGATCCGTTCTCCATGTATTCGGTGATGATCATAATCGGCTTACCTGCAGATTAAATTATTTATTATTATTATTAATATTATTACCATTATTATTAATACTATTATTATTATTATTAATACTATTATTATTATTAATACTATTATTATTATTATTAACATTATTATTAATACTATTACCATTATTATTATTAATACTATTATTATTATTATTAATAACATTATTATTAATACTATTATTATTATTATTATTAACATTATTATTATTAATACTATTATTATTATTAACATTATTATTAATATTATTCCCATTATTATTATTAATATTATTTCCATTATTATTATTATTAATATTATTATTATTAATACTATTATTATTATTACCATTATTATTAATATTATTACCATTATTATTATTAATACTATTATTATTATTATTATATGCATTTGTATATGTTAATATTTATGTTATTTATTGGATTATTGACAGTATTATTATATTTTTTTTATTATTGTTATTATTAACGTTATTATTTTTTGCAGTTTTACAATTTTAGAATTATGTTTTTTATAGGATTATAATAATCTTTTTAAAAAAATTTTTATTAACATTATTATTTGCTTTAATGTTTTATCATGTAATAATTATATTATTTATAGGATTATTAACATTATTACTGTTATTATTAACATTATTATTTGCTTTATTGTTTTATCATGTAATAATTATATTATTTATAGGATTATTAACATTATTACTGTTATTATTAACATTATTATTATATGCAGTTTTAACATGTAATAATTATATTATTTATATGATTATTGTTATTATTATTATTTGCAATTTTATGGTGACGTATTTATATTATTATATAATGATTATTATTATTAATATTATTATGTTTTTTTTAACATTAACATATATATAAATATATAAATATTTTTACTTTCATTATTGTTTCTTACAGTAGTATTATTTTGCTTCTTCGTATTTATTACTGCTAACAAATATTTTTGTTTATTTTATATTTTTATTTGATCATTTTTATTATTACTACAAAGTTACTATAAACGCATTGATAAATAAATGATATAAATATAAAAAGTGTATATATGTAATAATAAAAATAATAAATAATACTTAAATGGTAATAATTACTATATGATAAACAAAATAACGCATTATAAAACATAAAAATAATATATTTTATATTATTTCTATCTCTATATATATTATATATTCTATAAATTTCTTCTTGTTATTATTATTATAATCAGTAGTTAATTTACACATACATTTGTCGTCGATTTTTATTTTACAAATATATTTCACTTAATTTCCTAATTATTTCCTGCCCTTTTAAGGTTGAAATATGAACTGAAATTGAGCTGCGATAAATCAGCTTTCGGCCGAGCGTCAGTGCTTCCACGTTCCAGGAAGCCTTTCTTTCTAAAACTAAAACTTCTACTTTTAAATTTCTTTGATTCTTTTATAAAAGAAAGGTAGTTTTAGGTAGCTAACAGTACTAATTTTAATTCCTGATAATGTGTGACCATTAAGCAGTTATTTAATGAACTATTTATATTATATATCACTTTTTAAGCAGCTTATGAACCGCCGTTTTAATTTCTGACTACATTTTCGGGAGACTGAGCCACCTTAACACTTAATTACTGCGTGTTTTAGTCGTTATTTGAGCTTCGTTAAGAAAGGTAACTCAAAAACAGAACAAAATATATAAATATATAAATATAAAAGCAAACAGACTCACAAATAACAAACCCCTCATATTATACAAGGACCAGTCTCTGTCTCACACTCTCTCACACACACACACACACACACACACACACACACACACACACACACACACACACACACACACTGACTGACAGCTGCTTAACGGTGCATCATGCGGAGGAAGTGTTTCTAAAGAGGTTCAGACAGACGCATTGTCAGCCATCTTTTTGGGCTTTGGCCTCCCGTGTGACCCCCGGTCAGGTTTGATTGACAGCTTATTGAGCGACTCAGGGGGAGAACCCAAACTCTGACCCCACCGTGTCCTCCCTCCCTGCATTTCCCAGCCACGCCCCTTTTACACTCCAAATCGCCGCGATACAAATAAACACACTCCTATTCCGTTAGCTGTAATTTATGTCACTGCTTTCGGGGGGGTTTCTCTACGACACATCCGTCGTGGACGGGCCGCCATTCTGAGGTGGGCGGGAGGGGGGCGAGGTTTGGCGTGAGCGTGATGCCCGATTTGCATACCGGTATTTAATTAGTGTGCATTGACTCGGATGCAAATGAAGCTTTTTCGATTCCTCTACTGATCACCAAAGCGCAGCAGCAGCAGCAGCAGCAGCACCACGGGGTGTGTGTGTGTGTGTGTGTGTGTGTGAGGGGTGTCTCGGCTTTCAGAGGGACCAGAAGCTCAAATGAAAGCTTGGATTTTCACGACTCCAAAAACAAAAAAACTCCTAAATGAGAAAACGCTGGGACGGTACGAAAAGGGGGGGGGGGGAAAGCACTTTTATTTAACTCTCAGGTTTTTTCTTACGGGTCGGCTTCATTTAATTCGTGAATAAACACCCATTTCTGCGTTTCGTCCCGAAAAAAAAGGGAGGACGGGCGTGACTTTGGAGGTGGTAATGAATTAAAAATGGTACAAAAGCAGCAACAAAGCGAGTGAGAAAACGATTTAAATGCTTTCGGATTTTTTTAAAAATAACATTTCACCCCCTACAGAAATCTGGAGGAATTTCAGTCCCGAGAAGTAAGCCGGAGAGGGGTGATCTCTCTCCCCTCCCTCAGAACCGCCGTTCATCGGTATCTGACAGGAGCACGTGGGTAAGGGATTACTTTATCCAAGCTTTATCAAGCTCTACAATCCAGAGTTACGTTCACAAACACCGCTTACAACTTTACTGTACCAAAAAACAAGCCTCCCACAAGCTCCGCCCACTCCTCTGGGATGGGAGGCGTCTAGGATGGACCGTCACCATGGAAACGGGGATGGTGATCAGCAGTCAGGGATACAGATCGGGCCTGAAATGAAGGAAAGTTAACGGAATGGAAACAAATGGGACGCAGAGGCGCAGCCAGAGATTGGGAGGGATCCGCTGAAGGCTCGCACGGCGGAATTTCCGGGCGGGGTACCTGAAAACCAACCCTGGGTGTCTGCGCCTTGCCTCCCCCGAGACGCCGATTATCCCATTTTGAGCCTTGAGAAGCTTGGGAAATGATCCACCTCCCTTACTGTAGCTGTAAACTCGCCCCACTTCGTTCCAAACGGCACCTTAAGCAACTTTTAGGGAAATGAGTGACGTTTATTTCGCTCTGTTTAACCGAGAAAAAAAAAAAAAGGGAAAAAAAAAATCCGCTTTTGGTAACGAGGAGGAGCCAGACGTTCTCACGAGGACCTGTGTTTTTGTCGTTGAGGGGAAATTTGGTCCTCATATTGATGTTAACGCTTGCAGACACATAGGCGCGCGCACACGCACACATGCACACGCACACATGCACACACACACACACACACACACACACACAGATGGCAGGGCTTAAGTATATAGGGTGACACTCGAAACCTCCAAACACATTAAGAGTCATTCCACTTGTCTGCCCCCCCCCCCAGCCTTCCACCCCACACACACACACACACACACACACACACACACACACACACACAGAGCACGTTTAGGCTGCATTCAGGTA
>JAUZST010007146.1:0-14374 GCA_034779995.1 Parotocinclus haroldoi | reverse complement strand
GTATGCAATGTAGTTTTTCCCTAGTGTGTTCCAGTAGATGGGGTACAACAGAGTGAAAATGTGTTCATGTACAGTGTTTATTTTCTTTTAGAGCGTGATCAGACCCCACATGAACTCGTTTATGTGGATGAGGCAGGATTTAACCTGGCCAAAACATGTCGATTGGGAAGAAAAACATAGGGAAAAGAGCCACCATTTAATGTACTGGGTCAGAGAAGAGCAAATATCATAATGCGTTCTTCAATCTCAAGTGCTGATTTGGTCTTGTACAGATGCTAGATGGGTCCCTATTGGTCCCTTGCCCCATTCTTGCTTGTGAACGACTAAGCCTTTTGGGGATGCTTCCTTTATACCCAGTCATGACACTCACCTGTTTTCAATGAACCTTTTCAACAGGTGTAATGTTCCAAATTACAGGTGATTTTGAGCATTCCTCAACTTTTGTTGCCCCCGTCTTAACTGTTACAGGCATCAAATTCAAAATGAGTGAATATTTACCAAACACAAACAGTAATAAACTTAATCTGTTTAAATATTATCTTTTCTTTGCAGCGTACTTAATTGAATATGGATTGAAATAATTTGTAAATCATAGTATTCGGTGTCCCAACTTCATTGAAATTGGGGTTGGCTGTACAACTATTTATCTGATAACTAAAGAAAACTGTGTGTGAGTGAGCGAGCGTGCTTGTGCGTGCGTGTGCGTGCTTGTGCTTCCAGCACCCCTGTCTATCTGTCACAATGACTTAAGGCACCCAGTACAGCTGTTGTACAGCATTTTGTGAATATTAAAGGAACCTGTGAGCATATAGATGCTTGCATATGGTCTGAGCCCACCCCCTCCCCCCGTTACACTGACCAGGAAAAATTAAAAAAAAAGTTACAATATGGGGGAAAGGCCTTTATTCCCTTGAGAATCACGTTTACAAATATGTCAAGGTGAGGGACTTAAAAGATTGATTACTGTTCATGCCGTATTAAGTCAAATCAGTTTATAATCTCTCTGCTTCCACTTCATGTTATTACAGGTATTGTTTCCCTAATGATGGTTATGCCTTTCAGTTTAAAACCTCTTAGCCACTGCACAAGTCACTTATGCAGATCATGCTGATGAATAAGCTTCCCACTTTTGCCTCTGTGCTGTTAAAAAATTAAGAGCTGGGTTTCCCCTCCCCCTTAATAATATTATTTCCTTCCACTTCAGGTAATAAGTAATGCACCTGACCCTCCTAAGACACTGGATTCTCTTGTGCTTCTGTGATGCATGTGATTTGCTTCTACTCTTGTAAGATGGACTTGGACTACATTGTTAGGGTAGGAGTTGGCCTCTTTTCCCTGAAAATATTTTTTGAACTTAAATTTGCTATGGCAGAACTCAAAAGAATTTTTGTCATTAGTGTTCAAGCTTCATTGGGGTAGAGGAAATTAGCCACATGTTAACGCCTCTGATGAACTGATGAAGCCATTAGCTACCGTAGTGTAGTTCATTCATATACTGCTCACAAAAAAATAGGGGGTAATAAAATATCCCCGTTATGTAAGGTTGTAGCAGCTGTACGTTGTTTTGGATAAGGACGTCTGCTAAATGCTGTAAAATTACTGGGTTTTTTTTCCTTTCATTTTTAATGTTAGAGAAGCTTGTACTAAACTCTACACTAAGATCAAGTACTACAGTTGACTACATATATACAAATGACACTGAGTTTATAATGTTTTGATTCAATCTGGAAAAATACTGGGATATTTGGAAATGCTGTCTCATCCTACACAGTAAAATGGACACACTTGTTCAAACGAAGTATGCTAAATCAAAAGTGTGGCAATATTTTAGAGTCAACAGAAGCAGAGAAGCACTTCAATAGCAACTGTGCTAAGGGACATCAATGTGTAAACTTAACAGAAGCAGATGATGCTGTGAAAACGCTGCAAGCAATGGACCACACTACAAGTAAGATCAGACAGTCCATCACAGTCCCCTCCCCTCCCCCAGACACTGCCAGTCATTTATGCATGTGATGCAATGTAGTGGTGGGCTGGTGTATTTGACCATTGCACAACCTGAGAACCCTGACCAGGCATTTGTTATGTAAATGCATGATAGTTTGTGTCATTAAGTCGTTAGACTAACGTTTCCGCAAAAAAAAATCAGCCCGTTTCTGATGGCTTCCAGTGTACCTTATCAAAAGATCACGTGCAGATTCTGGGCAGATATTAACAGGAAATCGAGAAGCCAGTCTGCACTAAACTTTAACAGTATGTACTGTATACTTTGGGAATCTTAACTCCTGATAGATGTACTTTCTAACAGCTTTTCACAGGTGCAATACCATAAAGAAGGTATGAGTGAGTGATGGAAAATAACCATATTTTGGAGAAGAATCATTCAGGGGGTTGCATAAACTGCTATATTGCCGGTCTTCTATTGTAGGGTTCTCTCCTACTACAATCACGCTGCCAGTGGAGACACAAACACTGTGTGTGTGTGTGCGCGTGTGCGCGTGTGTGCGTGTGTAGTATGGCATAACTGGACATGCTCCATATTTATCTGCAGAGATCAGAGCCTGGCCTCACAGCTTATATGTTTTCATTCTGAAAGAACTGGTCACTGCCATCTGTCTATCATGTATAGTTTGAACTCTGTGGAAATGCCGGAGGTTGCATTAAAAAGTGTTCAGGATATTTTGACTGGCAGATACATGGTTTGACTTTTAGCCTCTCTTTCCTGTGTCACGGTGAGGACATGCATGTGATTTTCACTCACTGGCCACTTTATCAGGTACACCTGTTCAACTGTTGAACGCAAAAATCTAAGTCAATTACATGGCAGCAATTCAAATAAATGCATTTAGGCATGTATACATGGTTAATACGACATGCTAAAGTTCAAAATGCTATAGTTTAATAGTGACCTAAGAATCAGAATGGGAGAAAAGGAGAATTTCAGAAACTGTTGCTCTGTCGACTCTTTCACAAATGGCCATGTCTAGGGTTGACAGAGAATCATCAAAAACATGAAAATGTCCAGTAGGTAACAGTTCTCTGGGTGAAAATGCCTTTGTGATCTCAGAGAACAGAGGAGATTGGACAGACTAATTTGAGATGATAGAAAGGCAACAGTAACTCAAATGACCACTCACAACAACAGTTATGTTGTGTTGTGCAGAAAATAGAAATCTCAAAGTACAACACAACAAACTTTGAAGCAGAAGGGCTACAGCAGCTGAAGACCATACGAGGTGCCAGCCCTGTCAGATAAGAACAGGCAACTGATGCTACTTGGGCGCAGCATCAGCTCAATCTTCAACTTGACAAAAAAAGGATTGGGGAAATTCTGTCTGCTTTGAGGAGTCACAAATTGTGCTGTATTGGATCAGAATTTGACATGAAAAAACAAAGAAGAGCAAAGGAGAAGATGCACCCAAGCACACAGAAAATAACCTGGAGCATTTACATCTTTGACAAAGGAAAATGAAAATGTTTGTGGTTAAACCACTTAATGTCAGAACAGTATAAACAAATCAAACATTTAAAGTAAATTTAATCCCTGGGGATAAAAGATTGAAAACGTTCATTTTAACACAACACATCTGTATTTTAATATCAGTTCAATAAATTCAAAAATAAGACTGAAGTGTTTTCCCATATATTTATATTTCATTATCATCAGGGTTCAACAATGTTTGAATTTAGTTGAATACAGTATTTAACCCCAAAAAGGTCTTTACCATTCAAATAAACCAAGAATATTTATAACTATGTCGTGTAGAGAATGAGTAAAATGCAGACTAAAATATGTCATCAGCTTTATTTCCTAAAGATGATGAACAGGGAAGCCGATTTCAAGCTAATTTCAGGTCCAGTAAGAAATAACTTCCACAGACTATCCATTATACATGCATTGTTCTTATACATGCAAACAATAACCTTAAATTATAGCGTTATAAATAATAAGTATACAAGTATATTCTGATAATGTATTTTAAGAATATATAGCTTTAATTTAATACAGGATATTAGCTTAAGTGTGCTTATTTATATGTGAAGAAAACTTTAAATTACAAGGATTTGTTTGGGACCATGAACTTCCTGGTTGTTTGTTGGGGGGAAAAAAAAGTTAAAATGAAATGTCGAACCCTTTTTGTTTGTTAATTAGTGAGAAGGTGCATTTTTCGTCGAGTTACAGTGTATATTCTAGTGGATTCCGGAAGTAAAATACTTGTACGTGTTTGGTTATGTGGGATAGCAGTGCTCAAATATTCCACTGTCTTAGTCAAACTGAAAGGTATAGGTGACTGATTTTAAGGGGCATGCATGTGTCCTGTAATGGAATGTTGTTCAATGTCTAGGGTTGGTTCCTACCTTGTGCCCTGTGTGCTGATTTTTTTTTTTTTTTTTTTTTTTTTTTTTTTTTTTGCAGCTCTGAATTGGATTCAGCAGGTGTGGAAAGTGAGCATTTTTAGTGGTGTCAATGATTGTGACATATCTATTGTGATTGGTGGTTAGAAACAGCTATTTCATTATTAAGAAATCCGTTTTTCCAATCAAATTTTTCAGTTATATAAAAAATAAATGGGTGAACAGCACTTATGGAAGTTTTGATTATTCACCAGAGATTTGAGGGTTCAAGTCCTAAGTTTGCCAGCTGCAACTGTTGGCCACTGTTATTCAAAAATGAATTGAACATAGGCAGTGGAGCTCTCTGGAAGTGACACCAGTTTATAAGAAAGCTCTAAAACTTCACCACCTGACCTTCAAAGCCAGATTAAACACAGTACACAGTGCTGTGCAGAAGTCCTGTTTTAACAATGGTATAGTGACCATATACAGTACACATATTGTTGAAGACTGGACCCAGAAATTTTGAACTTAAAAATTTTGAACTCTTTTCTACTGATTTTTATTCCAGTCTAGGGAGCACGTTTCCTCAGTGGGTAGCACCAATGCCTCAGAGTAAGAATGTCCTGGGTCGATCCCCAGTCTTGGTCCATTCTTTGTGGAGTCTGCATGTCCTTCCCGTGTCTCTGTGGGATTACTCCGGGTGCTCCGTTTTTCTCTCGCAGTCCAAAGACATTATTGAGTTAATTGATTACTGGCCTGATCTGCTTATATATTTATTTTGAAATATCCCCTAATTTGTGTACCAGTGATGCATGTATAAGGACAACCTTAAATAAAATCTAATAAAAAACAAACAATTATTCAAATGTTTGTGAACTTGAGCATATCCTAGCCTTTTCACCATATTTGTCTTCCAAAAATGTATTTTTTTTGGTTGCTGCCTTTGCAAAAAGACAATTCCTGATCAAGCTTTTTCGGACTGTAGATGGATCAACTGCTACTGCTTAACTGTTTTGTTTTTATTTATTTATGTTTTTAGTTATTTTTCATATCCATACAAATTTGGTTCTATTCCAATAAATAGATGATAATTATAGATGGGCATTATACTGTCGCTAAAACAATGGTGAATCTTATCTAATAGTGGCCTCAGAATTATCCACAGTAATGTGTACTGTTGTCTTTTCCACACTGAACAAATATGTAGAAATGGTATACAGTAATAAAAAATGGCATCTGAACTTGCTAGGTGTGTGGTTTCCTTTTATAACCACTGTTTTAAATCTTCCACATTTATTGACTGTTTGCTTATTCGTCTAGACCAATTAAATTCTGCTGCTTTGCCAAGAGTACGGCTGTACTAGATGGCCTCAAATATGTAGTTTTGGCACAAGTACTTTCAGAAGAATGAGTGTAACTGTTTTCGTATATATGGCTTATGTTGAAGCTCAGCGTTGTGAGCATGGGTTTAGTGTGCACTGTACATGAGTGAGTAGCTTACTTGGGTTTCTGTACTGTTATAGAAGAATATACTGTACCACTGCCAGACAGGAGCAGCTTTGCCTTTCCTCTCTGCCTGGATTAATGACTGGAAGCTTCAAGTCTGAAACCTTAAATCTCTGGTTTCACTCGTCAAACACGGCAATCCTCTGCCTCTTGTTACCTGCTGGCGCCTCTAAAGCTATGGACTGAGACAGACGCACCTCTTGGAATGAGTCCCAACCGCAGTTCGGAAAGCCATGAACTTGATACAGCTTCCCTGGAATCTCTTGGTTCGAGAATTCCCAGGAGGGGGAGAGAGACAGCGATGGCGTGCCCCCACTGCCCTTGCCGCTACAGATCAGGTTTCTACCGCATTGTCCACTTTTTGCTCTATCACATAGCTGAGGGAATCGGTCCTCATCATGTTCACTTAACCAGACCTGTTCTTTTCTTCCTTAATTGAACCCTCGTTTAGATACCTTTGGAAGTGCTGACAAGCCGAACCTAAACACTATTAAAGAGAAACCAGGTTTGACATCTTTTAATTGTGGTGCCAGCAGAAGTCTGATTCTAAAGTTAAAAAGGAGGAACGAGTGAGATCAGGTGGACCGATACGGTGGCCTAGTAAAGCTGAGCGGGGAGACATGGAGAGACTGAATGTGTTGACAGTATAGAGGATCTCAGGGGACTGGTAATGCTTCACAGTGTGTCAACACACTTTGCGTTGCTTATTCCAGGTGCTTTGAGATGCTGAGTTTACATTATGAGCACCTTGTAAGTGGTAATGGCCAGTCTTCTGAAAATCTATCAGGCTCTTATGTTGTATCCTTTAGCGAATCTAGTTTATTGCAGGAATGTATAGGAATTTTTCACAGGTTGAAGTAAGTAATTGAAGAGTTCTAATGATTAAGCATTTGAAATTGTTTCTTATCTTCTGACAAACCTACAAATATATTGCATATAAATAATGTATTAGAAATATACCGCATTTTACTGTTTATTTGACATTTCTTTGTTCATTTTTTTTGAGAAAACAGGTGCCAGATCAGGTTGTTTTACTTCCTATAAAATCATAGGTTACCAAAGTGTTACCTACTTTCATTGTTAGTCCTGGATTTTAGGGGAAACATCATTTTTAAAAAGTGATTGCTTACTCGTGTTGAATCTCCTGGAATGAGATTCCAGATTTGAGGCTGGTTGTATAATTATGTAACACGCCGATCTGCTTGTTATTAAGTTGTATAAGTTATTAAATATAAGTTGAAGTGCAAAGTTGTATCTCTGGGTTCACTCAGCAGAGAATAGGACTGGGTTGTGCTAGACTGTAGGCAGATGGTCCCCTAGTCTGCTTTTGATAAAGATGCTTTGTTACAATGTCTGTTGACAAAATCACTATAAATGCTGTCAAACCTAAACTCTTACTATCTGAATTTCTGATATAATGCATGCAGTAGTTTTAATGTTCTAACCAACTGTCCAAACCATCTACTCTCACTATAACTAATTACAACTAAACATTTTATCTCACTCATTTAATTCAATGCCATGTGTATAATAGTGTAACATATTGATTGGAGATGGAGATCTATAATGCATTTTCTGCTGCCTATACATCTGACCTATCAATAAGTAACCTATTACAAATGCATTAGAAGAAATACACTGTAAGAAAAGACAGCATTTTGCTTTTTGCTTACATGCACTTGTAGCCATGCCTTAAAAGAGAAATGCATGCACATTTGGTAATGCATGTAAGGAATGGAACTGAGAATATTCAGTCCAATGAACTGCCTCATACACAGATAAGAAAGAGAGTCAGGAAGTCTGTTATTACTGAGTTTGGGTTGGGTTTTGAGTATCATGGGACCAGGTGAGATTGACTTTTCCTCTGACAAATAATTGAACTCTGGCCCTTGAACATGGACTATCCCACTTATGTTCTCAGAGCTAGGTACATTCCGAAAGCCAGGCTTGACATGGGGACATAATGGGGACCAAAAGTCTGAGATCACTAGTGAAAATATATTTTTAGTACAGTATTTTCCATTTGAAATCATATGATCATAACAGCATAACAATTTGAGTGGAATTTTGAATGTCTGAAATAAAATATTCCATAAACATTATTGAAATATATGTATTTGGTACTGTATGTTCCCCCTTTTTCTGTACTGGCAGTGCGCACCCAAACCGGCCAGAAAGTTTCTTCTAAATCTGATGATCCATGCTTGGTTTCTCAATTTTCCAAAGAGCATCTTGTGGTGTTACTAAATGTTTGACTTTCTCCATCTTCAGGTTCCCCCATAAATGCTCTATGGGATTTAGGTTGAATGACTGTGGATATAAGTTCATAACTGTCAGCACTCCTCGACCTTGTTTGCCCTTTAAATAGTTGTAACAAAGCTTTGAACTTATGTTTTGGGTCATTGTTCGACTGCATTATAAATCTTAGTCGGCCACGACATTCAGACATGATTGTCTGTTTCTGTGAGAAGGAGGCTGGTTGATGGATCACCGCCTGGCACTGCAACAGCAATCCCTGCCCAGCCCTGAAATGGAATGGAATCGTGTCCAGGACACATTTACACCTGCACCCTATGTTCTCTCTGGGAAGGTGCCCTGTTTAAACAGCAGATTTTTACAATGTATGTTATTGTTTGTGTGTACTGTATTTACAGTGTATGCTTGTTTGTCCAGAACATCTTATGAGATTGAGATATGGGGAATTTGCAGACCAAGTCAACACCATGGATTTTTTTTGTTGTGTTCCTCAAGTCATGCCTGAACAGTTATTTCTGTGTGGCAGGGTGCAGTATCTTCCTGAAAGGCTAGCTTGTATACCTTTGTCATGAGTTGTTGGATTTAGGTAGGTAGTGTGGCTTGAATTAATGAATGCATCACATCTACACTTCAGTGTATAATCTTTGTCTTTTACACCCATTTGCTTAGAGTACTTTTCTGTAGCAAGAAGCAAAATCTTGTGTCCATAAAGTGACAACAAACAAACAAAAAAAACCACAGTCCAACATTGCATTACTTTGGAAATGTAAAAACTAAAAGCACTAAACCATACAGTTTCTTGTGTTCTGTTACAGTACAGTTCTAATACAATAATAATATACATTTCACAACAAACACAAGGCACTGTAGTGTGAGTTATAGTATTATTGAAATAGAACTGTACCCTAACATAACCCAATCCACTGTAATTAAGAATCAAGCACCGGAATTGCGATGGACCCATTGTTTCAATAAGGGTGCATAGTAATACTTGAAATAGAACTGTAACCTAACAAAACACCAGTGGTACTGATTAATACTCCAGCACGGATGACATTGTTCCATGGTTTCAATTCACTTTCTTAAGTGAATGCAGTGTTGTACTGTGGGTTTTTTTTATGTGCCGGTTCACTTGCTTCATCGTGTACTGTAGCAGCCACTTGCTCTCTGTGCATCTGGTAATAGTGATTGATGCTGATAGAACAGTTCGACTGCTTTGCTTGTTATTTTTTGTCATTTGTGATGCATGTCTGTAGTGCTGAAAATATAAACAAGCCTGTCCTGGATCACGACTGGACTAGGAGACTATAGCCATGTTCTTGTGGATAATTTAAATTTATTGTCATGCACTACTGATGAGCTTGTTTTAAATTTTTAAATACGGCTTCCAATAACATCCAGGCATTATTCACCGGAAACAGATATCTGTGTTTTTTAATTAGAAATTGTGTGTTACTGCTTATTAAAACATGATTAGGAGGATGGTATTGAATAGAAGTACTGTAACCTGATATTGTGCTCCAAGTTATTTATTAGCTACTCTGTCCAATCAGCCATTTAAATGTCTTTAACTACTCTAGAGTTTAAAAACACACACTGACTAGGGTGCACTTTAAAGTAATTTCTCTTTTACTATAAATCCTGTTTGAATTTCGTCTGTAGCACAGAGAGGAAACATTTAATCTCTTCTATCTAGGCTTGGGACATTCGGTGGTGTGCTGCAGTCCAATTAACCCAGCAGAATCAGACTGTGATGAATCTTGGGTGGGGTGGGCTAAAGAGAAGAAACAACATAGAAAAAACCCTGAAAAAAGAGTGAGATATATAGACCAGGATGGTATCCTTGGAGGCAGACAATGTTTGTGTGTGAATCAGTTGATGGTCTTTTGAAGGACCTTCCCTTTCCTTATTATACAACACGTCAACCAGATGTCATCCAGTTTATGCTTATTTATTAAATGCTCTGATACTGGGATGTATGAAAATGGCTTAATTTATCATTATCCAGTTCATCGTAATTAATATGTGGGGGCATGGTGGCATGACAAGCTGTTGCATCGCAGCTTCAGATATTTGAGTTCAAGTCACATCCTATTTGCTGACGGTGTGAAGTTTGTCTGCATTAATTTCTTCCAGGTGCTCTAGCTGTCTCTCACATTCTAAAGATGTTTTGATTCAAATGCAGTTTCTAAAGTGTCCCAGTGTTGGTGTGTTTTCAAGTGCTAAACATGGTGCCCTGTCTAGGGTTGATTCCTGACTTGTGTTGGCAGTTAGACCCGTTGACTTTTAATTGGATTGAAGCAGATATGGAAAGTGAGTTTGTAAGTTGAAAGTTACTGTAAAATGGACATTGTCATTCATATTTATAGTTGGCTACTTGGCAGATGCCCTTATTTAGAGCAGCTTACAACTGATATAGTGTTACAATCCAACCAATTCATGGCCTTGCTCAAGGACTCAACAGTTGTAACTTGACAGAGGTGGGAATTGAGCCCTGGACCAGTACCGTACCTTCCTAGTACAGTAAGTTATCTACTACACCACCACTGAACCTCGCAGAGTGTGGAGAGATCTTTATTAAATTATTGCTTTATTGCATTTACATAACTTTAACAAGATGTTAATAACATATATCAAAAACCTGTGTCTGAATGTTGTGGTTTGAGGCTATTGGGTTAAAGGTTGTTAGTTCAGATCTCAGGACTGTCATTGTGTCCTTGAATAAGGCCCTTAATCATCAGTCACACAGGTCGCATAGAAAATCAATTGTAAAATAGATGGGAAAAAATGTATTATTGCATTCATTCGTTCATTTTATTATCTGCTTTATCCTGACCAGGGTCGCAGGAGAGCCAGTGATAAGTCGGTGGCACAGGGCACAAGTCAGGAGCAACCCTAGACTGGGCACATATACTCACAAATACTCTCCGGGCACATTAGAGTCACAAATTAGCCTAACATGCATGTCTTTGGACTGTGGGAGGAAAGCGGAGCACCTGGAGTAATCCTAGGTCTCTGTGGACACCAGACTCCACACAGAACTGACCCAGACTGCTCCAGCTGGGGATTGAACCCAGGACCTTCTTGCTGTGATGCAACAGTTCTACCCATCAAGCCACCATGCTATCCATTTTTTTAAATATAATAAAATAGCAGAAATGCTTGTTTACTTGAATTTGCGTCCGTGTTCACCTAGATGATCTTTAACCCAGCCAACTCTGCAGTCTTTGAGTCGTGGGCGAATAAACGATTTATTTTTTACTGTTTTAGGGCATGCGCCTTTACACAACTGCAGTCTAAAGAAAGCACTACAAAGACAGAAGCCTATGCAATGCCACCTAAAGTGCAGAGGAAATTGCTACAGGATTATCTGGTATGTAACTGCTGTTCATTATTTCAGCAGGTAGCAGTAACACTGACTGGTCACTGAAAAACTAAGAAGCATATGAATCAGGAGAAACATTGTGAAAATACTTAGCTACAATCCTTGTGGTTACCTGCCTAAGATTAGTAGTTATTGTGAATTACAGTATATTTACTATTACCTTATTTAGTAGATCACAGAGATTATTGTGAGACATGTTAATTATAGTAATGACACTCAATTCTACCCAAAGCAAGTTCTTTTATAAGCAGCTCGTGTACTATATTAAGTTGACATTCAGTACAGTTATGTGTGATTTGAGAGCCAAAGGGTGGATATTCACGTTAATATCAAGCACTTCTTTTTATTCAATAAATGTATTTTTACATGTTTTTTACTTCCTGCCCTACTCCTTGCAAGTCCAGTCCTGGGTTTGAACCCAAGTCATTGAGAACAAAACATTGTTGTCAGAAGCTGGCTATTTCCTACAGTACAAGCCAAGGGTTGCTTAGTTTGGTTACTGTTAAATGTATAATATAGACTATTAAATCCATGTTGTTGAACTGGCATGTTCTGGGCTGGACATCTCAGGACCTGGCAGGCGTTGATGTTGCTGTGGACTGTGCTCCATGCAGCATAAATTCCCTCAGACATGGCAAATTGTGCTCGAGAACTCCAGAAGGAACTGCTGCCATATGAATATGCATAGTAGTAAAAACATTCTTCAAAGCACTCTGTCACTGTAATACACTGTAGTGTATTAGTCCACTGGGCCACTATTAAACAATTTATTCTACAAAATATACAAGATATCAGAGGATATCAGAATCATCTGATAGTGAATAATACATGAATGCAATTCTTACATTCATGAAAAAGTATGTTTATATATATATAAGGAAGCTAAGAAAAGCCTAGCCCTGAAAAATGTTCCTTTGGGGAAAAAGCCAGGCATGCCCTACCCTCCTACCCTAATCTTTTCCATGTGGCTCATTGAGGGGTTTATAACTATATGATGTTGCAACAATTCCTGTGTGCATAATCCAGTGTGCTTTTTGTATATATTTTTTTTATTAATTAGTATTTTATAAACCACTATTTCCTTTATTCAGATTAATTTCATTCTATAGTTACTGTAATCTAAAGTAACAATATTGTAGCTAGCTGATTTAAGGCATTTCAGTTTAAATGGTTTCTGTCAAATCTCTTGGCTAACTAGCCAAAAATATATGAACACGCATAATTTTACATTACATTTAACTCAAACATAATGCTAACAGTATAAAATTGCCAATTGAACTCAACGTATGCAACCTTTTCAACACGTTTGACAAATTTCTGCAGCACTGGCCAATTTATTGAAGTTCTGTTAATTGTGAAGTGGAAATGCCTAGAAGCCACAACAGCCTAGCCATCAATCAGTAAGCCAAACAAGTTTGCTACCTAGTTTCATATATTCTCTCAAACAAAAGAGCTGTTTGTCAGAAGCTGTGCGGGTTGGGTTTTCATGGCAAAGCAGTCAAACACAAGTGATCACCATGACCAATGCCAAACATCAGCTGGAGTGGTGCAAATTCAACACCACTGGACACTCGAACAGATGACACACATTTCTTGAGGTGATGAATCTTGATAGGTGGATGCCGGGGAAAACATAGTTGCCTGAATATATACTGGACAGAAGATTGCTTTAAGACTACACAGGAAGCCTGGTTCCCCTTCAGTGTCATTAGAATGTGGCTGCATGCAAAGTCTGCTTTGAAGTCCACCACACAGAATGAATAGACACTCACCATGTGTCTCTTTGTGACTATGGCGTGATCTGTTAAAAATATATCTGTTAAAAAGAAAGGACCAAATACTAACCCTTAAACTGTTTGTAGTAATAGCTTAAATAAACAGAAGCAAATTTACAACTTAACATATCTGAACAAAATATAATAAACTAAAATATTATAATGCGTAGACTAAAACAAATGACAGCAAATATAGTATTATAAAAACTATATAAGACAACAGTATATATAGTAGTCAATTAAATAATAAATATAATAATGTAGAAAATTGTGTATTAGCGTCTGCATTATTAAATGCAGCTATTAAACCGAGTCAGTGTAGGATCTCATGTCCTCAGCAGATAAACTGTGCTGGTGTGACATGTTCAGTCAACTGTGATGAAGACAGTTCGGTCTTAGTAATTGTGGTAAAATATCTAGTCTTGATTTACAGCTAATTAAACACGTGTATATTAGTACTGCATCTGGAAAGTCATATAAGACATTAATTAAATCATGACTGTTACAGTAAGGTACAACGTCTGAGTTTCAAGTTAGTCAGGATACTGAATTTTTGGTTTTTAATCTTAGTTTTTTGTGCATGAAAACTATGCAAATGTAGCTTTAGTAAGGACATGGCAAACACTGCCATGCTATAACTATACAGAGCTCTTGATCACTATTGGGATGAATTGGAACCCTCATCTATGAGCTGGAAATTATCATCCAACAGTAGTATCTGACAATCAGAGAGTAGAATTAGATGAAAATAAGGTGGAAAGTCAAATGGTAAGCTATCAGAGGAGTGGGTGCTGTTACAGCAAGAAAAGGGCACCAACCCTGTATGAATGACCATAACCCCTTCCAATATTTCTTTTCAGAACTTTGTTTTTAAACATTTCAATTATATTCTCGTGTGTCTGATGACAAACTAGAGATCCCCTGCCCATTTCTGTCCCTCAAAGACGATGTGTTTGAAATTGCATCATTATTTAGTTTTAAACTGCCTCCATCTCAACACATTTTTGTTGCAGAAATGAATGCATTAACAAATGAAATGATGATAACCAGACAATACATTACAAATTAGTGGATGTTTCATATGATATATAATTTAATTTAACTTGAATTTCAA
>JAUZST010007145.1:0-14374 GCA_034779995.1 Parotocinclus haroldoi | reverse complement strand
CACACACACACACACACACACACACACACACACACACACACACACACACACACACACACACACACACACATCTGAGTTGAAGTGCCATGGGCTACCTGGGGAACAGGTGCAGCTAAAGCTTTTTTCTCTTACATGAACAAACACATCTAATATGTGTGTGCATGTGTGTGACTGTGTTATGCCCTTGCTTGCTCATGTATATTACAATTAGCCATAATTCTACAGGAATACACAAAGACAGTGGTTGTATGGAATAAAATAATACAATACATACTTGAAAAGTACTATAACTAAATAATTACAATTATAACTGCATGCGGGGTTATTAGGTTGGGTGCTATTTATTATTAGTATTAAAATAGTATATATATAGTATATATATAGAGTATTAAAATATCTTACAAATAACACTAAAATATAATCTTGCAATGCAAACAACATTTTTAAAGAGACAAGATATATTTAGATTGGATGCAAGGGCATGAGTCACAAAGCCTGTAGTTTGGTTAATGTTTTAAGTTACATTTCTAATAAATTACAAATATTATATCAATATTATATATCTATGAGTGCCAAAAGTACACCATAAAACTAAATTTGTTTACAGTAATCAAAACTTTAAATAATTGCCTAAAAACATTTAAGTTCATGAAACATATTTAAGAAAACTTTAATTAAAAAATAAACTTTTAGTGAACTATTTTTCTATATAAATTGCAATTGATATTACATTTAATTTATACAAAAGTTTTGTTTTCTAAGCTGATATATAATATTTACAATTCATAATCAATTCATTTATTTATATAGAACGTATTGCTTTTAAGAAAAATCTATTCCAAAAATCAAGTACTCCAAAAGTATTAACCTCCTTCACCTGGATCTCATTTACGTCACTTATTACATGCCCTACTTATTCACCTCACTCGCTCACATTCACTCTTGGTTGGGAATGGGCTACGGATATCTGGCGCCAGGGTGGAGACGAGGCCACAGGTTTTCGCCGCTTTTTACATGCCTTTCACTCCGTTTTCCAGCACCCACATGATGGTCGTTCAGCTTCTGAACATTTACTGGCCTTACGTCAGGGTACCAGCTCTGCGGCACATTATGCCTTACAATTTCGTACCCTGGCTACTCAGAGTGGCTAAAATGAGGCTGCCCTCCTGCCAACCTTCCATCAAGGCTTGCAATCTGATCTACAGGGCAAACTTTTGGGCCGTGACACTGACCTCACCCTTGACTAACTGATATCTCTGGCTCTCAGTTTCGATCAATTGCGGCACCTATCCATGCCTAGGAGCTTGAAACCCATTTCTGAGCCCATAGAGTTGGGAAGGACTCACCTGTCTCCAGCTAAGCGTCAGCGTCTTTGTATGTACTGCGGTTCCTTTTGGACGACCCTGCATACCCGGTAATTCTGGGTCTTCCCTGGCTCTACCAACACGACCCCACCATTGCCTGGTCAACCAAGGAGCTCATTAAATGGTCTTCCAGCTGTTTTAAAAACTGTCTTCATCTCCCGCCTATCCAGGTGAATACTCTTCAGTCAGCTCCTTTTCCCTCTCAACGTTCCCCAGGAATAACTGGACCTAGCTTCGGTCTTTGGGGAACCCACCATCACCACCCTGACCCCCCCTCGCGATGGATAACTACATCAAAGAAGCCCTGCACCTTGGTCCAATCTGCCCATCCAAATCCCCCAATTTTTTTTGTCTCAAAGGCAGATGGTTCCCTCTACCCCTGGTGCCATCTGCCCTTGAACTGTGTGCGGCAAACTGGTTCACCAAGCTCGACCTGCGCAGTGTGTACAATTTGGTATGTATCAAAGAGGGGGACGAGTGGAAGACACCATTTAGCACCATCACAGGCCATTACGAGTACCGCGTGATGCTCTTCGACCTGGCGAATGCTCCAGTCATCTTCCGGGCTTTCATGAATGATGTGCTTCGGGATATGCTAGGAAGGTTCGTGACGGTCTACCTGGACGACATCCTCATTGACTCACGACCTGCCCTCTCACATTACCTAGGTCCGTCAGGTGCTCCAACGTTTACAGGAGAACCATCTCCGGGTTAAGGCTGAGAAATGTGAGTCCCATTCCCAGTCTGTGACTTACCTGGGTTATATCATTTCTCTCCAAAGGGTGGACATGGACGATAAAAAAGTCTCGGCGATCCTCTCCTGGCCCTGTTTACATACTGTGAAAGACCTACAACAATTTCTAGACGCGAATTTCTACAGGAGGTTCATACGGAACTTTAGCCGGACTGTAACCCCCCTCACGGCACTCCTTCAGGGCAACCTCCGGGTCATCTCCGGGTCCTGACAGGCTGATGAGGCCTTTCTGAACCTTAAGTCGGCATTCACACAGTCACCTGGACCCCAGTCGGCCCTTTTTTGTCGAGGTCAATGCCTCGGTGTCCGGGGCTGTCCTTTCCCAGCGCCTCGGGAAGCCCTCCAAATTGCACCCGGTGGCCTTCTTTTCGCATAAATTAACACCAGCGGAACACAAGTATGACGTGGGGGACCGGGAACTGCTCGCGATTAAACTGGCCTTGGAATACCTGAAAGCTGCAAGACGTCTCAACCCCCACCAGGCACGTTGGGCTCGACCCCCTCCTTATATGAGACTTTCATGCTACTCATCCTGACCGGCCAGGGCTCCGTGGTCACAGTTGTCTGCGCAAGCTCACTCTTGCCCACCAGGCCTCCAGGACTTGCTCACACTCTCCCCGCACGGGCCCTTCAAGGAGGGGCACTGTCACACCCACGCTCTGCTCGGCGGACCAGACCCTCTCACGCTCACACTCACCGTCACCTGAGTATTAACCTCCTACACCTGGATCGCATTTACCTCACTCATTGCACGCCCTACTTCATTCACCTCACTCGCTTACATTCACTGCTAAGTCTCTTGGTTTTCCGTGAGTTCTAAGCGCTTCCTATTTCGATTGTTTACTTACTGTTGCCGACCCGTTGTTCCGACCTCCGTTTATGCCTTTTCTCTTGCCCTTTTTGGATATTGTTGTTGCTCGTCTAGTATTTTGACCCTGGGCTGTCTGGTTACATTTTTGCTTGCTGTTCACTTTTTCTGGTATAAAATTTTTGATACGCTTCGTCACAGTGTCATACTGAAACGATGTTGGAATCAATCACTGAATTACAAATAGTATTTATATAAAAAGTAATTTATTATAAATTAATATTTCATAAATTAATTCATACAACAGGTTGCCATTCCAGGTTGAAACATCTTCTAAAATTAAATACACATTTACAGCAAATTTACAGCAAACCTTCAACACCACTCATGACACTTTCTACTTGGGCATTGTTTATACCTATAATGTTTACATTTTCCTTGAATGAAATCAATCAATATATAACGTTTATACAACCCCACTTCCAGTTAAGCTGGGATGTTGTGTAAAATAAAAATAAATAAAAGCATTATTTAATATTTGCAATTATTTGCAATATGATTATTTGCAAATCGTTTTCAACAAATATTCAATTGAATTTATTACAATAACAAGCTATTTAATGATCAAAATGATAAACTTTATTGTTTTTTTGCACTCATGTGGAATTTGACGTCTGCAACACATTCCAAAAGAGTTAAATCAGGGACAACGAAAGGCTGGGTCATTGGAAATGGTTGCAGAATGGTCAAAAAACACCTGTTTGGAAAATTCCACAGGTGAGTGTCATGATTGGGGCGACATTCACCACTTTGTGAACAAATGCATGAGCAAAAAGTCCAACAGTTTCAGTGCAGCGTTTCTCATAATGCAATTGCAAGGAATTTAGAAAATTAAAAACCGACGTCATTCTGTAACAGATAATATCACATAAGCTCAGGAACACTTCAAAAAACCATTTCCAGTCTACAAGTAAAAGTTAAAACTCTACCATGCTGTATATCAACAACACCCAGAAATGCTGCTAACTTTGTTGGGCCATCTGAGATTGTTTGAAGCAAAGTGGAATAGTGTCCAGTGGTCTGATGAGTCCACATTTGTTTTTGGAAATCATGGACGTCATGTTCTCTATGCCAAAGAGGAAAAGTCTGTATTGTTATCAGTACAAAGTTCAAAAGCCAGCATCTCCAATGGTATGGGGGTGTGTTAGTGCCCATGGCATGGCTAACCTGCACATCTGTAAAGGCACCATTAATGCCGAAAGGTACATACAGGTTTTAAAGCAACATAAGCTGCCATCCAAGTACCATCTTTTTCAGGGACATTTCTGCTTTCAGGGACATTTCTGCTACATGTTACAACAGTGTGGCTTTATAGTATAAGAGTGCAGGTACTATACTGGCCTGCAGCCCAAAACAGTCTCCCATTAAAAATGTGTGGCGCATTATGAAGATAAATGAAAATACTACAACAGAGCAATTTTTAAAAAGGAAAAACTAAATTATTGCATTAAGTACTAAGACCCTTTAATCTGTGCTTAAAGCACCCTTGGCAGAAATTACAGCCTCCAGTGTTCTTGGGTATTATGTCACAAGTCCTGAATTCTGGACATTCTTATCGGCAGAATGAGATGAGAGCCGTCAGTAGACAGCCATGTTCAGTTGGGTTCAAGTCAGGGCTCTGGCTGGGCCACTTAAAGACATACATTAATTGTCCCAAAGCTATTCCAGTGTTATCTTGGCTGTGTGATTAAGATAATTGTCTTGTTGGAAGGTGAACCCTCTGCCACATCTCTCTCCCAGCCAATGAAAAATACTCCCACAGCATTATGCTGATACCACCAAGTTTCACTGTAGGAATGGGATTGGGCAGAAAACGAGCAATGCCTGCTTTCCCCAAGACATGTCACACAAATGACGTTTTGATGGCAAACGTTATATCATAATGCCACATTCATCAGTAGAAACAGAGTTTCAAAAATTTCTACTCAAATATTATCCCAAATGCATCAGTAGAGACATACTCTCAAAAACTTTTATTCAAATATAATCTCATAGTTATTAAGTGATTTATGTTAAAAATCTGCTGCACTTCATCCAATTCAATAGTAATAATAATTCTTTATAATCGAACATGCGGTAGGTCAGTTTTTATTTCGCAGCGACAATATCTTCTCTGCTCAGAAAAGTACATTGTCTATCATGATAACAAAATGTACGATGTCCTTCTCTAAATTTCTATTGTCCACCGCTAAGTGGCACTGATAATGACAGACAAATACAAGGGGGTGTATTTAATACATTGATTTTACAGTGTACATGCATAGACAATTAATGTACATGTATAGGCAATTACTAGTACATTCAAGCTTGTTCAGTCTTTCAACAAATCATTTTAATAGAAAGCAGGCATGGTTTAAGTGGTTTGCCATCATCTAGGCACATCAGTATTGTTTGGATGGATGGAGGTAAATGTGTGGATGACTTTCATTGGATATTGTAAATTGAATACATAGAGTAAAGAACAACATTTACTAGGGAGATCAGCAAGTACTTATTACAATGCACTGAGCTTGAGGATTTACCTTGATGTGCCAAGTGGGTTTTCTATTTCAAGATAATCAGTTTGCATCTAACACATTCTGTGCAGGCATTACTTCATGGAAATAGAAATCTGTATGGTCAAATAGAAGTCTTTTCTTTTGGCAGTTGCACACAACAGCACACACAATCTGGTCAGTGACTGCTTCAGTAGTAGGAATCTGCAATAGTCTTCTTGATGAGTGGTTGGGACAAGGTTAACATTTGCGTAAAATAATCTGCTATTTCCTGAGTAACCATGTTGGAAACAGGAAACAATTAGCATTTTTAGAAATAATGATGCTACTTTATGGTGCAACTGGTCTCTCAAATTATCTGTGTCACACTGACTCTTATCCCCAGAAAGGTCTTAGACGGCTGAGCTCGCTTACTGAGAAAGTCCTTCATAGACACAGTCAGCAGAAAATGTTACTGGAGCACTATCATTCCTTGCTGACACAACACCATCATCATAATCTGAACTACCCACATGCTGTCTACTTTTATGTGCGTTAAATGAAGAGAACATTTGTGTACTATTTACAGTTATCGAATGGGCATTCTGCCATCTCATGTAAATCACTTCTCAAATGATAATATGTAATATATAATAAACTTAATATGTTGATTCAGAAATATTTTCTCTATATTTCTTTATCTGGGTACGTGACAAAGGTATTTTCAATGCTTGAAATCACTGAATAGTACAAATACAATTGTCATAGAGACATGGCAGAGGGTTGCTTCTTAAATAATTGCTATGCTGCAACCAATAAATAAATATAGAAGTGTAAAAATAAATCTGTAAAAATAAAAGTCTTTAAAGACACAGGACACAGCTTGCACTACCACTCTATTGAAAGACCAGCAACCTGAAAATAACATACAGTACACAGTGCTGCTAAAAGCATACTTAACTTTCAGCAGTGTTGTATTGCCCTATCAGATATGTGGGTGCTAATTGATTCTAAACTGTCAATAGTTTAAGTATCTGAACTATAGTGTGGCAAGTATACTTAGATTAAATTGAGTGTTTCAAAATGAACTATTCCTTAAAGAAATATCTCCTAATTTGAGCAAATGATTCACTGCAAGTACAGATTGCCAATCATGTAAGTAGGCACATTTATTATAGTTTAAATAATTAGTTATTAAAATTATTTTGTTATTAACAAAATGTATACTTTCAAACATGCTGTTGAATACAGTGTAAAGATGTCAAATAAGCCCACACTAAAAGATAAAACAATTGAAATCAAATTAAAACTGGTAAACGTTACACGTATCCAGTCGCATTAAGAATCAGTATTAAAAAACTAAAATCTTTATTAAAAATTGTGGCTTCACCTCTTCCATACGACGAGGCTGTTGAACATAACTACACCCAGAAGAGGAGCCTTCATTTAAAGTTAAATATTAATATGTTCTACTATTAGTTTCGGTAAGACAGAAGGCGTGTAAGTCTTTATTAGCGATTAATTGATTTACAATAAATGCTTTGCTTGTAGTTGATCTAATGTTAAGTAATCCTAGCTTAAGTTCAATATTGTTATCTGTGTTTATCCTAATGAGATTATTTAAACAGACTTCTTAAGTGCATTTAGGTTTAGATGGGGGTAACAGACACAGTTCTAATAACATTAGGTCTGGGTGACAATGCATGGCTACCAACAGACAATTACACCTAATTGCCTGCTGCCTGACCCCTTTTCTGAATAGTCAGCCCCTAACAAATCCTGCATGAGTCTACGGGCAGTACTACAGGAGATGAGAACAGCAACTTCCCGCTTGGGATGGATACCATCCCGTCATAAGAGGCCAGGCTTACCCTCAAAACTAGTATAGTTGTCTGTAAAGCCCACATAGTTTTTAGAGCAGCATTTGGACAGCCAGCAGTTCAGAAACCATAAACTGCTATAGGCCTGGTCACCTTGCCGCATTGGGATGGGCCAGAGCACACTATTGCAGTGGACATTACTATCCTAGAGAATGTATGGCTCTGAAGCTTACTAAGGCTCCCTATTATGTTCGGCAACTTGGCTGCCAGGATACAAGTAACCCTAGCTGCTGGTGTCCCTAAAAAGGTAGCTAGTTTCATGTGTCGCAAAATAGTCACCTACGACCAGAGCTATTTTAACAGGCTGATTTGTGGGTGTTTCACTAAGGAGGGTAAACATGTTGGACAAGTGAACAGGTAAAGAATGGCATTCTGGTGGGATAGCCTTATGACTGTATTGCCAAACTGTCACCCATTTTCTCTGTTTCAAGGGCTCTGCTGGAGGGGGAGCACTAACTATGGCCTCCAGATTTGCTAAGCAATAATCTGAGCTAGCCTTCTCTAATGTCTGGATGCATGCCTGTAACACTACCATATTCTCTGTTAGACTAGCTACAAGCCTGCACCTATGAAAAACAAAATTTACACTATTGACACTAGCGCAACAAAAGCCATGTTACTGCTATTATAAATAATAATTTAACTGTACTTAGTTTCAGGTAAGGTTGTGGGTTGACAATTTAAGAAATGAGCATTGGTGATTCAGCTTGGTGCGCATACAGACATTTGAGAAGGCTAGCTCAGATTCTAGCTTAGCAAATCTAGATCACAGGTGGTAGACTTCTTGCCAGTGGTCCAACACAGAGTTGATTAAATCGCAGATGGAAAGTCAGTAAAGAGTCACCGCAAAAAGAAAGTAAAAATGATCAAATTAACTATAGCAAAGACAAAACCAAAACTAAATATTAAATATTAAGTATTTGTCTAATTAACATCTAGGCCGCCCATGGAGGATGGGTCCCCTGTTGAGTCTTGGTTCATCCCAAGGTTTGTTCCTACCATTTTGGGGAGTTTTTCCTTTCCACTGTCGCCCTGGGCTTGCTCAACTTGGGATTTTAGATAATGTATTACTGTAAAGCTGCTTTGAGACAATGCTACATTGTAAAAAGCGCTATATAAATAAAATTGAATTGAATTGAAATAAAATTTGGTGATTCGCGAACGACTAATAAACACAAAGTGAAACAACTGTAAAGCAAGTTATAAAATGAAACTGTAATAAAGACAGAGCAGATTTTAAATGAAATCAAGCGGTTTTTAATAGTTAATAAACTAACACACTATAGACACAATAAGCCAGTCACCCGTAAACTTCCTAAACACATATTAGCGGTAGAAGATAGAATCTACCGGTAACAGATATAAATCCACCGATATATCAAATATAAAATTCTTGATTTTAAAAATAAAACAAAAAGAGCAGTGATGCCATCATATGACCCACAGAAAACAAGCTAAGAGCTTCACTGCTTGTTGCCATTGTGCTAAATATCCAATTACTGACTCTTGAATATTCACATTATCATTTCACTAATGTGGATTTAAACCAGTTAATCAGATGATTACCAATTCAGATTTTGCAATTATATGATCACTCTGTACATGTAGACATCTTCACTGTGTATGACCAGATTATAAGCCTGGTGAATTTTGCTTTAGAGCACCCTGCTAATGACCCTCTTGTTGTGTGAATGTGGGTGCTCATTAGTCTGAGGCTGTGTATAATGGCCCAGCAGCTCTCATCAGGGCCCACTAACATGTCAAGAGTCTCTTATTCAGGTTTTTCTTTTTGGCTCAGCCCAAAGAGAGTGACATGCATCTCCAAGCCAAGCATGACAGAAAGATTAAGGAAAAAACACATCTGTACACAATGGCAAAGGTAATTGGCCCTTAGTGTGTGTGAGACTGGGTGGTGTATGTGAGTGAGTATGTGAAGTGGGGGGTTAGGGTAGGGAATAAAAGTAATGAACTGAATAACATTGACTAATTGTGTGTGCACAATTCTCATCAACGTTAAAAGCTCTTTTCTAATCTAGAATTAGCAATCTTTACTAAGCCATTTAGTTACAATTAAGGTTTAGTTTAATCTTTTAAGAAGACCTTTTATAATTTTTGCAATACTGGGCCGTGGTTGGTCAGGAGGTGGTCATTTATATTGAACCATGCTGGTGTGGGTTGTATTTAGCCCACAGAGACCAATTAATCATTAATCTCATTCACATTGTGCCTAACTCTTATCCATGATGCAGACCACTGATACATACAGCCTCTAAAACATATTGCTGAATTTATGAATTTTACTTTCCAGATACAATAAATTTCAAAACTCATTATGCAGTTATGTATCAGGAAAATATGTAAATAATTACAGGTGTGGTCTGATTAGACTGATTACTGGGTCTGGCCACAAGAGGGTGTTAAATTGTTTTTCCTCATAAAAAGGCATTCTACTTTTAAGTGGAGTTCCTTATGGTGAAAGATTGTTGACTGCTTGACATGCCTCTATGGTGGACTTATTGCAGAAGGAGAAGCAGGGTGGCCATTTTGACAAATTGCCTGCCTACTAGGCCATTCTGACCTGACTGTTAGGAGGTGTTGGGAGCAGTGTGATGAATAAGGATCTAAAGGCCCAGCTGCAACATCAGTGGGCAAATGTACCACAGGATACCAGACAGAACCCGTTTGTCTCCAATGCCCAACCAGATATTTTCTTGTATCCAAGCTGGAGCATTCTAACGGGAAACCTAGAGCATTCCTTTCAAATAAACAGTTTTCCCAATAAAAATATTATTTTATTCTAATATTGTATACTGCTCACAAAAAGATCATACAAGGGCTCAGATACATTAAGCTTCATTTGATTTAAACAACACCTGTCATGATAGGGATAGGTGGATTCAGGTTTGACATGCCAGCCATAACATGTAGGGCTGGGATAAACCAGGTGTGTTGTAAATGACAGGCTGTGGCTGTGTATGTGGCTGAAGTGAAACAGAAGCGCTCAGGGTGAGAGCTCACCCTTTTAATGTGTTTGCTATCTCTGCAAAATAAGGAAACGTGGCCGGAGTTTAAGTCACTATAAGCCAGGTACTGTGTACTAATAAGCAAGGGAAGAACAAAAACACAATCTATAAATACAGCAATCCGGGGAGGCAATGCTGCTTTGTTTTTTGCCACCTGTTAATGTATGTGAGCACTGACATAATCTGGAAAAGTTAAAGTTCCTTCAAATAGAACAGAATTGTATTACCTCTCACTTACTGGCATTCATAGTTAAACCAGCATACAGCAGAAAAAAAGTTAAACCAGAAGAAGACAAGTAGGACCCTGCTACAATCAGTAAATAATGTACAAAATTCCAGACTAAGGCCTTGGAATAAGACCAAGACTACAAAAAACTCCCTGGGCGGCTTTTCTGTTGATGACACCAGTAGAGTGATGCTGAAGTGGAAGAACATCTTAGAAAACTAATGGCAATGAAAACTTATTTATATAAACAAACTGGTACTGGTTGGTCAGATAGTATTTCAACTAAAAAAGTGTAAGTGTAAGTGTAAGTGAAACCCTTAATACCTATAGTGTTTTCTAGCCTATTCAGTAAGATATCAAGATCTATATTAAATGCTGGACTTAAATTGGCTGAAATTACAAAATTTGTGTTACCCCTCGTTTAGTGAAAGGAAAACCCACAATGGTTACAGAAATAACTTGAATCTGACAATAGTAATAATAAATAGAAATGCTATGAAAATTAACAAATAAAAGTCAGGTATTGCTTTTCAACCATGCTTCAACAAAATTATTTTAATTTGGACAGAAATGATGATACTCTTAACTTAATATTTTGCTGCACAACCTATTGAGGCAATCACTGCAATCAAACGATTCCTGTAACTGCACCTCTCAGCAGGTATTTTGGCCCACTCCTCATGACCAAACTGCTCCAGTTGTTTCAGGTTTGAAGGGTGCCTTTTTCAGACAGCATGTTTCAGCTCCTTCCAAAGATGCTCAATAGGATTTAGGTAAGGGCTCATAGAAGGTCACTACAAAATAGTCCAATATTTCCCTCTTAGCCATTCTTGGGTGTTTTTAGCTGTGTGTTTAGGGTCATTATCTTGTTGCAAGACCCATGACCTGCGACTGAGACCAAGCATTCTGACACTGGGCAGCACATTATTCTTTAGAATCCCTTGATAGGCTTGAGATTCATTGTACACTGCACAGATTCAAAACACCCTGTGCCAGATGCAGCAAAGCATAACAGAACAGAACATAACAAAGCCTCCTCACAGTAGGGACAGTGTTATTTTCTTAAAATGATAATTTTTTCCCTCTGTAAACATAGGGATGATGTGCCTTGGCAAAAAGTGAAATTTTCTAATTCAAATTCCAGTGTGGCTTTTTTATGTTTTATTTTCAACAATCATGTTCTCCTTGGACGTCTCCCATTAACTCCAGTTTGGCTCAAACAACAATGGATAGTGCGATCTGAAACTGATGTTCCTTGACTTTGAAATCCACCTTTTATCTCTATAATTTTCTTTCTAATCTCCTGAGACAACTCTTTTCTTCGCTTCCTCTTGTCCATGTTAGGTGTGGTACACACCATGTCACCAAACAGCACATAGAATTCATATTTTTTGTATTTATTTATTAAGTTATTTATGTCACCATTGTAAGGTTTTCTTTCATTATCTGAGGGGTACCAAAAATTTTGTTCACGTGTGTAAATCTAGTAGAAAAAGAAATGAAACGTCTATTATGTGATGATTTTAATAGATCACTAAGTTGGGAGAGGCACTGACCACGGTAGCTTGGGTGAGGCGCGGTGAACCTCTTTATGGCCGCCTCATGGTGCCAAATAGCTTCACCCTAAGGGCGGATAACCTCAGGACCCTCTGGGTCCATTGTTGGCCATGTCGTTCTGTTACGGTACGAAGTGAGGACCCAAGGATGCGGGAACTGGGGAATAAACGACGTTTAATAATAAGGGAGATAACGGAAAAGGTGGAGCAAAAGACTCTCCAAAGTACAGAACTACAAAGGGAAAGCACAGCTGGATAATGTCCCGAATGGGAACAGTACCGACAGCTGGCATTCGACCAGAGATGAGGACTCAAGTGAGTGACTCGAGTCGAAGTCGCTCTTGCCTTGAAACTCGTCCCTAATGACTCTCGACTAGACTCGGACTCGTCTAAAATGACTCGTGAACATTAAGAGTCAGTCCGTTATCCAGGCACTGTGCATGAAAGTTATAGAAAAATACTTTCTTTGCGTGTAAATGTTGCCATTTCTCCGTAGTTTTATTTTATTTTTTATTTTATTTTATTTTATTTGGGACGCTGTCCCTTGTCTCGTGACATATCACAACATCCTGCGAGCAGGAAATCAAAGAGAAGCATCAAATGTAATCAAAAGGCGGTAAAATGTCTTCGGCTGGAGTACCGTATGTGGTACCCTTCGGCTACAAATTACAAATTATTGGATATAACCAAAGGGTGGCAACATGTAAAGAAGCTACTGACACCCCTACATAAGTCTAAATTATATAAATTGCTTATAAAGCAAGTTATACTATAATGTAACCAGCAGTTGATGTTCACTTTACAAAACGAATAAGATAGCACTTCTAGTTTGCTCTATGTTTTAAAATGTTTAAAAGAGCTCAAGAACAAAGAAATTGTCTTTTTTAAAGTAAAATATGCATAGATTAAAAAAATGAAGCATTGTATCAGGCGACGTAGAAGAAATGACAGAGTCACACGCAGAGTTCCAAATACAGGCTTTAATACAAAATCGGTATACAGAAACAGTCCAGGGTCGAAATACCAAACACGACGAACAGGATCCAAAAGGGCGAGGCGAAGGTGAAAATCGAATCGGCAGCAACTCCGGTAGGACCAAGAGACTTAGCGAGGAAGGAGTGTGGACCAGGAGAAGAAGTAGGGAGTGTACTGAGAAGTGAAATGTGGTACAAGTGTGTGTGATTAATACGAGGGTGATGGTGATTGTGTGCAGGTGTGGTCTGCCGAGCAGAGCGTGGGTGTGACACATTGGAGTAAAAAATACAGCTGTGTTTTTACACAAAGTTAATCTGTTGTGTTTTTTTTAAACATTGGAAAATATATATAATGTGTATTTTTAATCATACACTTTAATATGTTGTATTGACTTGAGACTTGACTTGGACTCTAGCCAAAAGACTCGTGACTTGACTTGGACTTGTATTTTGCGACTTATGAACATCTCTGACACACACTCATATTTTTGGTATACTCAGTTCACCTGTCACACTGTGTGTTTTTGGGAGGTGGGAGGAAACCGGAGTGCCTGGCAGAAACCCACACGGACACGGGGAAAAAACACACAAACTCCTCACAGACAGAGACCAGAGGTGGGAATCAAACCAATGATCTCTGTAGCTGTGTAACACAGGCACTACCTGCAGCGCCACTGTGCCGCCCTAGTAATGCATCAGTCCGACAAAAGTAGAAAAGTAATGAGACATACAATATAATGCTTAAAAGCTTTTATTCTATCATACAAGATGACACTGTAATCTTGTTTAAACCTAATCCAACATGCACTATATTGGGCAAACGTATGTAGAAACTTGACCACTTTTGTAGCTATAAGTTTTCACTCTTCTTTAAAGACTTTTTCTAAAATTTTTGTAATGTTTCTCTCATATTCTGTAATATTTTTTATGCTCAATGCTCCTTAGACATTATGGTCTTCTGCATAAATTGTTCACTTACTAATAAGTGAATATCCAGCAAGGACTAAATTTCACAAACCGTCTTATTGAAAAATAGCATGCTATCACAGAACCACACTTTGAGCTGTTCAGAACGATGAACGATGAGGGCTGATGGAAACTCCTGGATTCAATAATTGACATATGTGGCTAAATACTTTAGTCCATATTATATATATTTTTGACAAACCCCAGTCATTTGTGACATGTCTGGACACTTTCAGGAATGTTGTATAATGTGAATTCTCAAGTTCTGCATAATCATATAATATCAACC
>JAUZST010007144.1:0-14375 GCA_034779995.1 Parotocinclus haroldoi | reverse complement strand
GAACACAATTTCCGAACACTATCCCCTGACTGTTGGTCTTGTTTACGCACCCCGCACCCCGCACCCCGCCCCCCGCCCCCTGCACCGATTTTGACAGGTTTATGCGTTAGTTAGAGCAGGATGAGTTAAGTTCGTTTTTACGATATGCCGTTGCTTCTAAGCGGCGTTGCAGATGTCTAGTTCCCAAAAAGAGACCTGTTCAGCTTGATTCTGGATTTTGTGTTGGTTAGCCCTGTTTATTTACACAGTCTAACGACATTCTAGGTCAACTGGTGACTCTAAAGTCTCCCACTGTGAGCAAGTGAGTGTTTGTGTGTTCACTTGACCCACGATGTTCCCATTTTGCACCCTGTGTAGCCGGACTGGCTCTCCATCATTATGAATTGGATTAAGGAGGAACTAAATGAACTAGTGAGTGAATGATGGTTTAACATGTAGAACGTTTGTTCCTTTGACCAGGGGGGCCGAGCAGCTGCACACGACTGGACACGACAATCCACAGATTGTCCACGAAATTCGTCCTGGTGGTTCTTGGCGTGAGTTCTATATGTATTTTTATGATGTCATTTGCGTTTGTGTTTAACATGTGTATGTGCCACTTGTGTATGTGTGTGTGTGTGTGTGTGTGTGTGTGTGTGTGTGTATATCTGTGTGCTTCTGTGTTACACTGTATGCATTTGATAACAGGAACAGAAAAATACCCTCTGTCCTCTTGTTTATGTCTTGAAGCTACCAGATGGCAGGAAGGTCCTGTCCTGGCACACTTCCTTTGCCCATGTCAGTGTGTGTGTGTGTGTGTGTGTGTGTGTGTGTTTACCTGACCAACTGATGTGAAACTAAATTATAAAAATGTTATTGTTCTGGACGGGACACTGGGGCTGCATTTAGAACTTACGCAGAAATTAGTAATTAAATTAGTCTCTTTTTTTATAAAAAAAATAAATAAATAAAATAAAATAGCAGGCCTCTATTTTATCTCCATCTTACCTTTATTTTATTACACAAGTTTTGCATACAACTGTATTTGATTTACAGAAATTATATGAAAAATAATAACTAAGAAACGCTAGCTTAACTAAAATATATTACTATATTATTATTGATTTATTATATTATTGATATTATTTATTTGTGATTTAGAAATAGATATTTAGAACTCTATGTATTTTGATATGCGTTCCATGTTAGATTCAGAAAGATATATATTTAAAAATATGTACTTATATTTATTTGTCGTGCATTTCTTTGTTTTAATTTAGAAACATAGATTTAGAAATATGTATTCCTTTATTATTTAATTCCGAATATTCG
This sequence comes from Parotocinclus haroldoi, assembly GCA_034779995.1. Taxonomy (NCBI): domain Eukaryota; kingdom Metazoa; phylum Chordata; class Actinopteri; order Siluriformes; family Loricariidae; genus Parotocinclus; species Parotocinclus haroldoi. The sequence continues at coordinate 13,064 of JAUZST010007144.1, read as the reverse complement.
GAAGCCTTTATAGATATCCATTTTTTTATATTTATTTATTTATTTATTTATTGACTCGTTACAATTTTAAATGGATGTAGATATTTTAACTTATTTCTTTATTTGTTCCCGTTTAGAAATAAATGATGACATTGGAACCGACTGTATTTTGTGTGTGAGTGTGTAACTTTTGGTTGTGGTTTTTCTTTCTCCAGATTCTGGTACCATGTCCTCCTCCCCTCTGGCCGAGATAGAGGAAGACGTGTTTGGTGAGTCTCATCTCTTCCAGTTCCCTTCCCCCTTGTGCATTACTGCACCATCCGAGAGCTTCATTTCCACTCAGAGTGCATTATGGGTCGAGAATGGATCACACCCCTATCAGTGATAGAGCCATGAAACAGGAGACCGTACTCGTCTTCTTCTCTTCTGTCAGATCCCTAATCTGTCTTTTAGAATCATGATCATTTATCTCATGGTTCAAATGTCCAGGTGCTGATAAAAACTGATAAATAAAGTGGCAGGAGATGTCGATTGACTGGGCAGGTGGACAGGCCGAACTGGGAAAGAAAGGGGTTTAAAATGTATGAATAAATAAAAGAAGAGCCAATGGTTGTCTTTTACAAGCCTCTGTTCAAATCCTAAGTAGGGCTTGTGATCTGAAGGTCGTTTGCTGTGCTTTCTGAAACCTGTGATTCCACATTAAGCCCTTGAGACTCCCCCAAAATGGGATACTTAGTGGTCTAATTCATTACTGCCACTGCTGTGACCCAGGTCAAGATCGGGCACTTCCTTCTGACTGGTCACATGTCTGAGTTAGGTGGCGCTAGTCAAGGAAACCGGAAATCCTCCCACCCCCATACTTCAAAAGTGACCTTCTCGGCCCTTATGCATACCGTCATTCAATAAATGACAATATTTTTCACGATGGCCATCTTTCTGTAAGATCTGACCGAGGTGGTTCCTGAGACCGAGCGTTTAGATAGCAGCCTGCAGAAAGCTAAAGCACAGCTGTCAATCAAAACCCGGCGTCATCGCCCCTCCAGGTCCCGTCTGCGAGACAGTCTGAGTTCCACAGAGGGAGAGGACGGTCTGGACGGAAAGGTCTGTGTAATTCGGCTAATGTTTACTACTGTAACCATTATTAGATTCTTCTTGGTCAATACGGAATGAATGTGTGTTACAGAGCCACAGCGGTCTGCTCTCCGCCTCCTCGTCTCCTCTCCACAGCTTCCTACGTTGCCCCTCCCCTTTCTCTGACCTCCACCCTTCCTCCCCATCCACCCTGGCCAAGAGGGACCAATCCTTCAGCTTTGACCCTTGCCTCGGGACAGCAGAGAGCGAGAAAAATGAGCAAAGACAAAGCAGTGCACTCCAGCAGAACTCCTCCTCCTCTCCAGCACACCTGCACCAGGAAGATCCAAGTGACCCTCCCAAGCTACTCCTGGGAGATCATCACCACCTGTGCCAAAGGAATCTGCTGTCCCAGGAGGACCTAAGAAAGCCGGTGCAGGGTAACCCTGTCCACTTGAATCAGGAGGACAAACATATACACGAGTGTCAGCAGGACCAAAAGGACTTATCTAGGGAAAACCCTGTCTATTTACACCCAGAGGTGCATGGTCACCCTTGCCAGAAAGAAGGGACCCAGGTGCCACAGGGGAACCATTCTCTGCAGCGCCAGAGGGACTACTCTCACAGCGAAGGTACAGGTCTGATACTCCCCGTGGTTCCCAAACCTTTCTCCTTAGAGCCCCCCGTACAAGTATCTAGGAAAAGCTTTTATCATTGACTTTTCCATTTTTGCTGCTTTTCTCCCTATGGTGTTTGGGTGCCCCCTGAGGGAGAATCGGACCCCATGTTGGGAACCATGAGCCCACTTGACTTAAAGCATCATAAGTGCAAAATAATATCAGTCAGTGAATTTCTATGCCCGATTAATCCTGTTCAGAGACACCAGAACAATAACTCTCTGTAACTGATTATTATTATTTGTGTTTAGATGAAAGTCACGAGCTGGGAGCAGATGAGCCGAGCAGCCCAACAGTTCTGCTGGATAAAAAAACCAGGAGGCGTTTCCTCGACCTGGGGTGTGTCTATTGATGGGAAATATGTGGGCATTACGAGGCTAAAACGTTGAGCATGTGTGACGCTGTTTGTTTTGTTAGGGTTACCCTGAGACGGACATACGGGAGGATGAGGATGGAGCGAGCGAACAGACACACAGCTTTAAATCGGTACAGGATCAGCCTGATCTGTGATGTGTGATGCCTAATAGACGTCTATTCAAATCTCTTCATGGATCTGTATTTGCTCTTTGTGTTCGCTTCTTTGTTAGGGAGCCTGAGAACTCAGAAGTTCGAAGCTCTTGGACCTCGGTCCCTCAGTTTGTGCCTTTTTCCTGGATTGCTGAAAGATTACGGGGCGCAGGTTCTCCAAAAAGCTCCAGCCAGTCCCCGGCCAAGACTCTGCCAGAGGTTTCACCTTCCACCTATTTGTGTGTTTGTGTGTTTCGTGTAAATACGAAGAGCAAGCAATCAAAAAAAACATTATTACAAAGAAAGATTCATACTATTGGTTCGTTTTATTTTTTGAAAGGATGAGGAGGCAAAGAATGACCGACCCAGCAACTACGAAACCTCACAGCCCTATCAAAGCCTCTCTGATCATTCTGATGAGGTATGCTTCCAAAAAGTGGTACTTTTTAAGAAAATGATAACATCGATGTCATCGGTTCTTGGTAAATTGCTTTATAGTGAATCAGATAATTAAGAAATGGAAAATAGAATTGCTTTGTGGGACAGATTGTATCCATTGTGTGTACACCTAAATGTACAGATGAGTTCCTGAAGGACTTTAGCCTTTTTCCTGTAACTCTTGATCTATTTCAGGGGTGCGACAGCCCTCCAGAGCCCCGTTTCGGGAGAAAGAAGCCCTTCTTGCCCTTTTCATCAGGAGGAAGAGATAGGACGGAAAAACAGAACGGCATCCAAAGGGACAACGCTGGACATGATGGGGACAGCCAAAAATTACTCACCACTCGATCACGCAGCAAGGATTATTAACAAGAAACAAAACAGACTTTTGTTTATATGTAAATATTTAAATCAAATGAAGTCCACAAACTGAGCCTTTGCCATCTGTGTTCAGATTGTGGATTAATAAAGGTTTTCAAACAACGAACCAAAAGAGTTCTGTCGTTGAATTGATTCTGCAGATTCAGATCTATAGACTAATAAAATAACATATAATACACACGGAAAGCTGAGAAATACCACAGTTGGGTTCAAAATCAATAAACAACAAAGTATATCGTGATTTATCCTTGACGTAACCATTTGTTTGGCAGTTTAACTATCTTATATACTGATTTATTTCTGATGCTTCATTTCGGGTGTTTCTGATTCTGAGTCTTTTAAACTCACATTTAATCCAACAAAAATATTTATGTGTTTGGAAATTTCTAGAATTAGAAATTTAGAGCGTGTCATATTTTCACAGCATGCACCCTTGCTGTTTATTTCGTGATTCGGCGTTTAAAAGCTTCCACAAGCAACTTTATATAACATACAGCTCCACGTAAAATAATCACGACAAAGCTCATAGCATAACAGCTATTAGCAGAGAGTTGACGATTTCCCAACTCTCCTCATATGAAACCCTATATGTCGCGCTATGATTGGCTACCAACGCCTAATTTTATGTGCTGCAATTGGCTGTTCGCTCATGCCCGCAAATCAGAATCAACCTTAGAGGAGAAGGCGGAGTTTGTCGGAATGAGGATGAGCAAAACAATGGCTGATTTGTGAACTAACAAAACAAGTGCATGTTTCAAAAAATATCAGTATATAAGACCAGAGTAATTACAGGTAAGTGATTTATCATTTATTTCCAGTATGTTATAGGCGTTAACATTAGACTGCGAGTGCTGTAGAGTAAATATAGACGGTGTTTTTGTTGCGTTCGCTTGTAGGCTGCTAATCAACTGTAGTAAATCCGAATTCCTACCCTGGTTTAGGACGGGTTACTAGATCTGGTTAACTGGTAAAACTAGTAGACTTTAAGCACACTGTGCCCTATAAATCATTGAATTAAAGTCTCAGATTTAAACAGTTAGAGCTACCAAATCAATCCAGAGAGTGTTCTTCCAATATAGCATTTTCGCTCGCGTTAACAATCATTTAATGAATTATGTTTCTATTGTATTTCCGTTTCATTTGGGTCTGAAGTCCGTCCCCGGAGAACACTGGGTGCAGGTATAACTGTGGCCTTGGCAGGTCACCAGTCTATCAGAGTTCTGGTTATCACAGGGGTCGCTATTTCAGCATTAGGGGATGATCCCCATCCATTCTCCTTTCACACAGAAACAGCCAGTGAGTGTGAGAGTGAGTGTGAGAGTGAGTGTGAGAGTGAGTGTGAGAGTGACGTTTGATTCGAACCTGTAAGTCGAATTGTCCCTTGACCAGTCTAACAATCGAAACAAACACCAGAAGATTTTTAAATATCACATACAACTTGTTATAAATCATAACCTGGCCCCTCTTTCACCACTGGAAAAATGACATGAAACATTTCCTTCTGAATCATTGCAGGTTTCTTATGTGCAAACTGAAAATGGTGAATCTAAAGCAAGCCATCCTGCAAGCCTGGAAGGAGCGCTGGAGTGACTATCAGTGGGCCATCAATATCAAGAAGAACTGCCCGAAAGGCACCACATGGGACTATCCCAATCTAGCAGGTCCGTCTATGCGCCGATACTGAAACAATAAGGAGCTGCTGCTTGAATAGTTCTTACGATTCGTTCGATTTTATCTGCTGGTTTCGTTTGTTTAGAAGCATTGTTGGAGCAGGCCATGATTGGCCCCTCTCCCAATCCTCTGATCCTGTCCTATCTGAAGTATGCCATCAGTTCTCAGGTCAGTATGACAGGTTCAGCTAAATCCTGTTGTCCTTAGACAGGTCTAGTCTCATTAGACACACATACTGTATTGTGTGTGTGCTTTAGAAATAAATAAAGGAACCAGGTCAAGGGTTCAAGTCCTGGCACAGCCAAGCTGGCCCTGTCGGCGCTTATGGAAGGCCCTCAGCCCCCAGCAGCTTGGTTTGTGCGATGCAAGTTCCTTCGCGAACGCTGTAAATGTCCAGCTAATGTTGTTGTTATTGTCTGTTTGTCCTGTAGATGGTGTCCTACTCTAGCATTCTGAGTGCCATCAGCAAGGTCTGTGTCTCATCAGATGAACTGTGTTTCAGTACCGTAACAATAAACGAGTTTCTCCTTTCCGCTGTCGCCCTAGCTTGCTAAGTTTTGGGACGATGCTCCGTTTTAAAAAGCGCTGTAGGAATAAATCTGGCTTTGACCTGAAATGATGGGTGTGTTCCTAAAAGTTACCTTTACTTCTCAATAACCCACGAATAAAATGACGCTTGTAGAGAAATTCTGACAGCGGAACGGATCCTAATGAAGACACGAATTGTACACCAATAATCAGTTCTGTTCATTGATATTTGCTAAGGTGACGCTTATTTTCTATTTAATCCCCAGTTTGACGATTTCTCACGAGAGCTCTGCATCAAATCTCTCCTGGAGATCATGGACATGTTCTCCAACAGACTCAGGTACGAGCCATGTAGATCCACTTACCGTTGGTCTCGGTTATTCCCAGGTTTTAGCCGGTGGTCTAGGTCAGGTGTCCAGGATTCCCTTGTCCAGAGACGTGAGCTGCAGAACTTTGACGTTAAACATAAAGGTGGCACAAGTGGCCACCTCAAAGCATCAGAGATCCCCGGGTCGATCCTGACCTTGGTTCCGCCTTTGTTCACGTCCTTTCTTGACTGCTTGAATTTACTCCGGTTTACTCCTCCAGCAAAAAGCATGCATTTGGTTAATTGGCTGCTCTAAATTGGCCCCACCAACGCTCAGATGAGGGCACGTCGCTGCACTGACCCGAGTGAGTCCTGGTCTCACAGGCACTTTGGGTGAGGGAGGGGACGCCAGGGACTCCCCTAAATGTTTGTGAACTGTTTTTGGTTCATCATCACAAATGATTCCGATGACCTGGACTCGTTGTTTCATCCCAGCTGTCACGGTAAAGCAGAGGAGTGTATCGCCCTGTGTCGGGCCCTGCTTGGCGCCATTGTTTGGCTCCTGCAGGGGTGCGGTTGGTACTGCGAGAAACTGAAGGAACCTGGAACCGTCCCCTCGGCTGAAGCCAGCCTCCGGGCCTTGCAAGAACGCCTGGGGAAACTTCTACAGCAGGCCAAGAACAGAGCCCTGATCCACATCGCCCGGCTGGAGGAACAGGGTGAGCTTAGTGGGGTCACGGATTCGTTAGATGAATTTATAAGTTCGTACAGCCGTTATTTCCGTTGAAATGTATGCTTGTGCCTGCGTTCAGCCTCGTGGAGCAACGTGGAGCAAGCGCTACTGAAGCTGACCGAGAATCTGAGCAGTCTGACCGATCAGACGCTGAGGAGCAAGCTGGACGAGTGTGTGACGCTGGTCAAGAGGTGAGAGACGGAGGTGCGACTCGGACTCGCGTTAGAGATTCTGGACTTGACGCCAACTTTGTCCCCCCCACCCCCCCGCAGCGTGCCCCAAATGCTGAGCGTTCAGTGCGACCCTCCCGTTCAGACCTCCTTCCCCTCGGTCCACGCTTTCATCATGCTGGAAGGCACCATGAACCTGACGGGCGAGATGCAGCCGCTGGTCGAGCAGCTCATGATGATCAAGAGGATTCAGGTGTGGCTAAACCCCGCCTCTCAGCGTTCCGCTCCCTCTCAGAGACCTGATGCATGCTTTGCTTTTCGTGTTGCAGCGCATCCCTGCTCCCCTGTTCGTCCTGGAGGTCTGGAAGGCCTGCTTCACCGGACTCATCGGCTCTCCGGAGGGCAACGAGGAGCTCAAGTGGACGGCGTTCACCTTCCTCAAGGTCAGGCAGGTTTGATTTACGCCGGTGAATAGTAGTTGAACTATTTTTAAACTAGTCAAACCTGCTCCTTTTGTGTTCTCAGGTCCCTCAGGTTCTGCTGAGACTCAAGAAATACCCTCAGGGAGAGAAGGTGCGGCAACATACGAGCCACGTTTGAGCGTTTGATGAACAAAAGTATTTGACGCTGCAGCGTCGGCTGACCTGACACGCATTGTGGTGTATTTGGGTTTTTTTTTTTGTTTTTTTAGGACTTTATGGAGGATGTGAACATTGCGTTTGAATATCTGCTGAAGCTCACGCCGCTGCTGGACAAGGCAGACCAGAGATGCAAGTATGCACACGTTACACTAGGACAGCTTTACCGTTACCGTGTTTCATCGGAATCCGTCTAACTACAGAATCAGTGGCTTAAGCGCCTGATGGACATGCAATTCCAGTGCTGTACCAGCAGATGGCAGCAGACGGCCGCAAGGTGTTTTACACGCAGCGTAACAAGTCAGAGGGAACGTCTCCGTAGTGATATACGACTTCAGATCCTTTGCGCATAGTGTTTTATTTTAAAACATCTAAATTTGAAAACCTTTAGTGCAGCATTACGGTTATATTTAGACTGCGGACGATCTTGTCTTTTTCTTTTAGAACCTTAGATACACTTGCTGAAAATGGAAAACGAAAAATACCATGGACCCTCAGTGTTCATGCGCCTCTTCACTCGAACAGCTTGGGCGTTGAACGGTCTGTGTGAAGTCTTTTTGCCCCCAAATTAGAGCAGAAAGTTTGAAACTTTTGAACATAAAGCACTCGGTGATGCGAATTTCCAAAGATGATCGTTTGGGGAACGGATGAATCCTGTAGCCATGACTTCTAACGGGGAAATCTTTTTTTTTTTTGTTTTGTTTTGTTTTGTTTTCCTTTATTTGCTATTTCTCGCGTCTGATACTGTGCGTTATTAGTTTTAGTTTTGATATTTTGACATGGAGAAGAATTCAGTAAAACCTGGTAAAGAAAACCGCTCATCTGACCGTGCTTGGAGAGGGAATCGAATTCGGATTCTCTTTCCTGTGAGCTGGTGTGTCTCAGGGTTTCGCTCATACTACTTTTCTGTCATTCAGCTGTGAATCAGATGGATCTAAGACAGATTTTTATTTCCCGTTAGAATTCTTAAGACCTTGGACCTTTTAAAGCAAACGGACGTTGAAGTGTACTGCCCATAAGCAGCAGAACTGCACGTCGCTGCTTACACACACACACACACACTTACACTTTGTTCCGGATGAATTCAGCTCTTTCCCTTTTTGCTTAGTTGCGACTGCCTGAGTCTGCTGCTGCAGGAGTGCAACAAACTGGGCCTGCTGTCTGATTCCAACATGACCTCTCTGACCGCTAAACGGTACCGATTAACCTGACCCTAATTAATGTCGTTTTACAATCGCGGCTGCTCTTTGTCGTCTGATGTTGTGTTTTTGCAGGACCGAAGACAGAGAGTACGCTCCGAAGCTGAAGACGGCCGAGAACGCCAACATCCAGCCGAACCCGGGTCTGATCCTGAGGGCGGAGCCCACAGTCACGAACATCCTCAAGGTTCGACGTCGCTGCTCGGGCTTAATGCGTGATACTTAATCCTGGGAGTGATGGGTTAAAGTACAGTACTGAAGCCTGACTACTGAATTCAGAAGCGTAATTCAGTGCGGAACGGGTTTAGGTTCACGTTAAGTACGGCTTGGTTAGAATTTAGAACCGAGTACTTTCTGTGTTACCGTTCGTTACTGATTATTCAGTCCTAAATACAGATAAATCAGTGTTTCCAGGTGTGTCCAGAGTTTGCTTGCGCTAGTTTTCTGGCATTCAGATGTGAGATTTGTGTTTCCTCTTACAGTTCCTAATTTGGAAACGCCTGTTTAAATGTGGACCAGTAAATCAGGATCCGAAATACGATTGGATCCAATTCACTTTCACAAACGCGAGTCCAGGACCGAGTTCGTTCCAGGCTCAGCGTTTGGACGAGTCATTCAGGGTTTTCGGTCGAATCCTGCGTGACTCAGGGTCTCGTGATTCCGATCACGCCGTAGGAATCCTGGAGTTTGCAGGACTCGTCATGTTAAAGCGCTTCTCTTTTGAATCACGGAGGTATGATTGGTGTAGAATAGGGTCCAGCCTCAGGTCGTTAAGATCCAAAGGAAACAGTTTGTTGAATAATTGAATGCTGAATGCCCTGTAGTGGTGTGTAAATACCCGGTGGCTTTAACCGATCTGACGGATCAGCGCGTCTGAGCGTGTTGGGTTCGGAGACCTCAGAATACCTGGCATCCATGCAGTAGTTTTATCGCCCCTAAGAGAATACGGCTAAGGGCTGACGCGCTGTCTGCAGCTTCAAAATGACGCATCGCAAGCTTTTAACACGTTATTTAATTCGCTCTAGGGGCGAATACTTTATCCCATGTTTCTGTCCCCCCCACACAACTTCTTTTTGTGTGTGTGTGTGTGTGTGTGCGTGTGTGCGCCCGCGCGCAGACCGTAGATGCCGATCACTCCAAGTCTCCAGAGGGGTTGCTGGGAGTTTTGGGTCACATGCTCTCGGGGAAGAGTTTGGATTTGCTGCTTGCTGCCGCCGCCGCTACGGGGAAGCTCAAGTCCTTCGCTCGCAAGTTCATCAAGTACGGTTCATAACGAACTGAATTAAACGAACGTTAACGTTCCCGAGGCAAAGACGTAACCGTGTGCGTTCTGGAGATGTGAAGTGTGAAGTGCGTTCCGTTTATGAGAAGTCATGCAGTTGCACTGTTTGAACACAAGAGGTCGCTATCTTGACCAACAAGTCATGCCCCAGCTCACGGGAACTAGGTTTGATTTTATGGATTGAGCAGGGGTTAAGCAACTGCTTTTTTTTTTTTTTCTTTTTTCTTTTCTTTTTTTCTTTTCTTTTTTTCTTTCTTTTTTTTGCAACCACTGAAACACCTTAATTGGAGGCACCACAAAGATTCCACTTAAAGTCATAACATGGTCATGAATGAACATTTTAGGTGACTTCTGTAAATGGTCACAGATTTATTCAAAACAATCATTTTTCAGTAATTGCTCTGTACTTTTTTTGAGTCAAGTCAAATTCATCCTCTGTCTGCCTTTGACAAATGAGCGTTGTCTCAAAGCAGCTATTGTTTACAACTGTCCCAGTCCACAACCCTAATTTAATAAACCTAGGGGGGCAGCGTCAAGGAAATGCTTCCTAAAAGCTAGAAGGAAGAAGCCTTATAAGGTCCATGACTCACAAAGGGACCTGCTTGGGAAGCCTAGATGATGCTTACACGTATAAATCGAACTACTTACTTAATAAGTTTAGAGTAATAGTTTGAATACACAGAAGCGTAAGAAAATTAAAATCAGGAACATATTCTAAAGAAAAATGTAATAAACAAACAATGTGGCTATAATAATAACGAAGCAGAATGTAAATATTCTAAGGAACGTTAAGAACGTAAAAACTACAGACCAAGACATTAGTCTATAATAAATGTAGATAAGTAATAAACTAAAAATAATAACATGCCTGAGCATTGGCACTTGGTTCTCAGCAGATAAACTTTGGAGAGTGGAAGCTCTGAATTGTTGTTTAGAGTTTCGTTTGTTTGTTAAGGTTTGTTTAAGCTGCAGAAATGTGGATGGAATTGTGAGCATCAGCAACACCCCTAATCGTTGTGCGATTATAAATCACCCTCGTCCTTGGTGGATTGTTAAGATTCAGCCTTTTAGTAAGAAACAAACGGTACGGGAGTAAGAACTGAGCCTGAATCGATATCGGCGGCATGTTTCCTTGTTTGTTTTTTGATTTTTTTTTTTGTTTTTTTTGTTTGTTTTTACAGGTTGAACGAGTTTCCCAAGCATATCAGCGGTGAAGGATGTGAGTGTTTTTCGATCGGTTTTAATCACTAAGAAGCTTCTGAGCTCTGATTAGAGAAGCGGAATCAATAACGGTGGATTTTGTTCTTGGTTTCGTTTTGGCAGCAAAGTCCGCTTCGGTTCGAGCTCTGCTGTTCGACATCTCGTTCCTCATGCTGTGCCATGTGGTGCAGACCTACGGTTCAGAGGTGAGGACGCAACGGACCGATCATTGGTGATCAGCGAGTCGACCTCTAAGTGACTTTAGGGTTTGGTGTGGGCATGAGGGTAGATTGTGTAAGATTACAGTCAGCTTTTACCACAGAGCAAGCAGATCTGAGATACAGATAGCACCGAGTGGGAGGGATTCTTTTTTTTTTAATTTTTTAATTTTTTATTTTTTTAGATTTTTTTGGGTGATATGACAAAGGCAGACGAATGTACGTTATATGTGAAAAAACTAGTGCTAATAAGTCAAATTAATAAAGTAACGCGCTCCGACCTCGTCACCGAACGCTTTGCTGATTTAAGAAAAGTTCTTACACCTGACAAAACCAAGCCGGGATCTTCTTCAAAAGTGGCCAAGCTTTAGCACACGCCAGTGCTTCCTGTAAAAATGTTTGACCTTAAAGCCCTTCCCTCCTTCGGCTCAGCTACAGACCCGACTCCACTCTGTCGTTAAATGGTGGTTTGAATGTTTTTAACGTTACATTACAGTGCTAGTTGCAGAAAACGGGGCAGGCGGCACAACCAATCGGGGCGTCCCCTGACCCACTGAGATCATTGTGTAGAGGGAAACTGGATCCGTGCTGCCCCTGAACTGAAAAAGATCCTTCTTTTTTTTTTTTTTTTTCCCCCCCAGGTTATCCTCAGCCACCCGGAGCCCAGTCCGTCAGGTGAGACGCCCTTTTTTGAGACCTGGCTGCAGATGTGCATGCCGGAGGAAGGGAAGATCCTGAACCCGGACCATCCGTGCTTCAGACCTGAGCCCGCCAAAGTGGAAAGTCTGGTGACTTTGCTGAACACATCCTCAGAGCTGAAGCTGGTGTAAGTGTGTTTGATCCTCGGTCCCTTTTTTTTAATATCATTTAAATGCTTTCATTTGTGCAGTTTTTTTCTGAATGAAAACGATCCCTGTGACCGGCTGACAGTCCTGCAGTGGGTCCATGCAGCAGCTTCCCGTGATGTTGCGTTAAATCGGAAACATTTGGAGAAGCCGGTTGCCGTCATAGGCTGGCATAGGAATGTGGTTTCTGCTGAAATGCTTATTGCTGATTAAGGAGGTTTAAGGGACAAGAAGTGAAAGATTCGAGGCTTGCTCGTGTTTCATTTCGTTACGTGCAAGTTGCTGTTTCTTCGTTCTGACTGTAAGTGTTTCCATGAATAAGGACTGCCCTGGAACTTCCTCCGGCCAGCGCTTCGGCACCTCGGAGGGCAAAGGTTTTGAGAAAGAGAGGGGTTTAATCAGAGTATTGGTCACGTCCGATTCAGGCTTCAGCTGTAAATCGTTTGAGACCCGAAGTCTAAGCTTGTTAGTATTTTGTAGCTTCTCTTCAAACCTTAAACTAAAAGCATCTTTCATGAAAGTACGGCTCGTTAAGGGACTGCCTTAACCTGTGTGATTACACAGCATTGGTTAATGAAGAATGATCAGCTCTTATTGGTTTGTGCTGACACCGATCAAGCTGTTCTTCTGCCTTTGGCCTGCAGATCGATGGCTGGTTGCTTGGTGTTATAAACACTTTATAAATGGGTACTAGATGAATGTAAAACGTAAACTCGCTGGCCGTCCTGTGTGGAACGATGGGGCGACCCAGCAGCGTTTCGGTCACCGGTAGATCGTGGTTAGCCGCCGAAACTGCCACGACAGCAGATGATTTGATCAGCAATAAACATAGACGGGTTGATTTTTACGGATTTGCGGATCTGAAATGTGTTGAGTCTTCCATGTTTGATCCGTTTGTTCTAATGGTTTTGATCGTCCCGCCTGGCGTCTCGGTCACACATGCGCTTGTTTTGAGTATCTGTGTTTTAATTGCTTAGGCAGATGAAGTGGCATGAGATCTGTTTGAGCACGCCAGCAGCGATACTGGAGATTCTGAATGCCTGGGAGAACGGTGTGCTGTCTGTAGAAGCTGTTCAGGTATCACTTTCCCGTTTGAACCTGGTCAGTCTGAATTATAAGGTGTTCGAGTACTGACTGATAAATTCTCTCTGTCTCTCTCTGTCTCTCTCTCTCTCTCTCTCTCTGTCTCTCTCTCTCTCTCTCTCTCTCTCTCTCTCTCT
>JAUZST010007143.1:0-14375 GCA_034779995.1 Parotocinclus haroldoi | reverse complement strand
AGCGACTCAGGCGGCCGACGCTCTGGTCTTACTTCTCGTTTTTGGTGAGTATTCATCCGCCGAGTAAATACGCTACTGACTGTAAATCGTCATATTTGAGGATTTTTAACATCCCTTTATTGTTAGAATTCATATTTGTAACTAATTCTGTGACTTTTAATGTAAAAGTTCATCAAAAACATCATATATACAATATATATATACGCTCACTATACCACACGTAATTGCGCAAAAACCTGCGAAACAGGGAAAATTGTTTCCATTACTATTTTTTTGAAAACCCGCGATGCGCCGAGGTGAGCCGCAAAGTGGCGACGCTGTATATGGTATTTTTATGTTTCTATCGTAATGGATGGATGATGGATGCGAAGTGAATTGCAAACATTTTTTTTCCCGTTTTCTTCTTTTAATTTTTGTATGATGGAGAAAAACAAAACGGAATTAGTTCATCTTGATAAACTGTCCTCTGGACTCTTAAACTAGACGTCTTGGTCTTTACTCAGACTCGATATGTCCCGCTTTGGTCTGGACTCGGACTCGGCTCTTGACTTCACCGCTCCTTAAGAGCGACCTTGTTTATCTCCAGGTGGGGAAAATATTCCCCTGACCTGCTCACACTGCGCAGACCCAGCCCTCTGAAGTCTTTGATGATGTGGAACTCGGACCCAAAGGTCACACAAGGGCAGCATCGACTGCATGTAAGGTTTGGACAGTGGTACCAAGTCAGAATTGGGCAGCCCACAGGAATTCAGGTGAAAATTGCTGTTCAAACCAATCCCACTTCGTTTCTTTTCAGCTCTTATCCAAGTTCACCTTTTCGTGGAAACTCTAGAAGGTTGGCTCTGGCGCAGCATTGGACCGCTCAGACTTTTCCATGCCTTCCACTTTGCTCCGATCCTGGAATGCTGCAGCTTGGCTCCCGTTTCTTTTTAGTTCGCTTTTCCATTGTGTCTGAACCAAGTGGCCGAGACTTTGCAAATCCGCCTGCTGCGCCCGTAAAATAAACCGCGAAGAGAGTCCGGGGTGGGATACGATGCGAGTCTCCTCGAAGTCTGGCGGTGCTCCAGCTCTCGCGATTTGCTTTTACTCTCATCGTCCGACGCCGACGCCTTTCTTATTAACAAAATATAGGAGTCGATCCACTTCTGGGTCTAGTTAACACGTGTCCGATAGAACGTAAGAGTAAAGAGCGCAAAGTGAACGTGCCAAAACATCTGCGCTGCACCGTGCACATCTGCACCAGCTGTGTGCCTGCGCATGATATACAGGGTTGCTGTTAGCCGCACCATTTCTTTCACGGAAGGTTTGTACGGATGCGCAAGTCACGAAGCAAAAATCAAAGAAACAAAACATTATGACCACTTACAGATGGAATAAGGAACAAGATTCTCTCCGTAATGTGATGTTAAGCTCGCACGGCCACTTTATTAGGTACACCTCCTTGTACAGGAGCACTTGTAGACAGATTTCTGTTTCTCGACATAATTTGTTTGCTCTATTTAATCTGCCCCCTACTGGTCAGGACCCCCACAGATCAGGTACTATTTGTCAACGATGCCGAGTTGTTTTAATAACTCCGGCAGCACTGCTTGTTCCTGTTAGGAATATAATGGGTCGTGGTTTTGACCTTGCAGAGCAATTAGTGAAATCCAAACTGTTGTAAATGTGCTAAGAACTAAGCGAGAGATGATCTGGGAGGGAATTCTGACATTCGGATCAAGCTTTAGTCAGCAGATCATACAAAAAAATGGCTCCATTCTTGCTTTAATGACGTGTGAGCTGACTGAGCTGATGATGGCACTCGCCTTAAGAGTTCATTTTTTAATCGATTATCGGTCATTAAATGGTGTTTCTCCTGATCTGTGCCTTATAAACAGAATAAAATTCCACTGAATCGAATTGTTCAGGGTTTTGCCTTTACGTGACCTCGTACTGTATTTACAGCCTTATTAAAATGGTGCCTCTTCCCACTGCCAGCGTCCTGTTCCCACCGTCGTCAGGGTGTACACAAAAGGCAGCCTAAATCGTGCCCGTGCCCGTGCCAAGGCGTCTCAGAATCGGTATTTTCAAAGCTTCCAGCCTTGAGGTTCTTTAACCAAACCGGAGTGTGTTGTGTGTGTAACGTTCCTGCTGCGAGGTTCTGCACTCCAGGAGTTCCCTGTAGGATTTAATAGGGTGCAGGGTTTATATTATCAGTCATGAATGGGTGCTTCTCCTGAACTGTGGCTGGAAAGCGGGTGGAAACTGTGAAAATGGGTGGAAAACGGAACGACGTCCAACAGGTTTCGCTCGGAAAATACGGATGCTGCTCAAAAAGCGAGAAAGGCAACAGTCGACATGACACAACAAACGAAATATCCTCACAATAAAATATGGCCTGTTCTTCGTGAGCAGTGTACGTTTTGAATATTTACACCCATATGCATAGATGAAGTAGTCAGATTACATTTGTTAGGAAAAAAAATGCCTTTAATTGAAGGTTACATTTCTTTCACAGTCTGATTGTGATATTAAGGAAACCACGGAGTCGTGGAGTGGAAGGTCTACCCTGGCAAGCCTTCATGGTCTAGCATCCAAGTGTACAAACTCTAACTACATTCAGTCCAGCGGATCGGATCGGATCGGATCGGATCGGATCAGGAAACACCTGACTGCAGAAACCCAAACAGGTTTACACGAGCTCATTTTCAGACTCGGCACAGACTGGTCCTGCACTCAACCCGATCCCAGCTGTCTGCTGGAACACATCTGGATCTGATGGGGCTTTTTTTTTTCGTGGAAAATAAGTAAAGCTGCATCTGAATCCCGGTTCCTTAAATACTATCACGAAATTGGGAACACATGACCTGTTAGGAAGAACGCCCTGTCTGATCTTCTGAGCTTCTCTGCTGTTTTCCTTTACGTGGACCGGTTGGTAGGACTGAACGATTGGTACCAGTTTTTGGGGAAACGCGTTTGGGAGCCTCTAGATTGTCAGCCATACTGCGTGTTTGTTCCACTTTAGCAGCTCGTCCCCATCATGTCTACATAAATAAATGCACTGAGCTGCTGCGCTGTGATAGCTGTTGAACAGGTGTACCTAATAAAGTGTCTGGTGATTATATTTCCCACCTTATTATGGATCAAAGATCTGCTCGATTGGAATTATCTCTGTAATACAGTATTTTGTAATATATTTAGATCCAGATAGGACAAGGACTGAAGAATTTAATCCTAGCTGAGCTGTGGTAGCCTAGCGGTTAAGGCACTGGACTCTGGACCTGATGGTCCTGGGTTCAAATCCCACCTCTGCCAAGGTGCCACCGTTGGGTCCTTTAACCCATCATAGCTTGGATTGTAAGAGAGCTGTTAGTGGTTCTGGATAAGGTGTAAGGATAAAGTGTAAATGTCTGATATCACACTGGGTGGAGGACTTTTTTTTTTTTTTTTTTGGTCGCTGCCACCTTTGGCTGTTAATTAAGGGTCTAGACTCGGCTAATGCCGTTCTGCAACAATCTGTGCCTTATAAACAGAATAAAATTCCACTGAATCGAATTGTTCAGGGTTTTGCCTTTACGTGACCTCGTACTGTATTTACAGCCTTATTAAAATGGTGCCTCTTCCCACTGCCAGCGTCCTGTTCCCACCGTCGTCAGGGTGTACACAAAAGGCAGCCTAAATCGTGCCCGTGCCCGTGCCAAGGCGTCTCAGAATCGGTATTTTCAAAGCTTCCAGCCTTGAGGTTCTTTAACCAAACCGGAGTGTGTTGTGTGTGTAACGTTCCTGCTGCGAGGTTCTGCACTCCAGGAGTTCCCTGTTGGATTTAATGGGGTTCAGCATGCGCTCCCGCTGATCCTACTGGAGTTCTCCTAATGGAGAACTGCTGCTCTTTCTCACTAACACATGGAAACCACTACCAGTTACAGCTGTGTTTTCAACAAAGCCCTGGAAACATTCGCAGAGATTTTGGTCCACATTGACATGACGGAATCACACAGCCGCTGCAGATTTGTCGGCTGCGCCTCAGTGATTTGAATCTCGGGGCGACCGTGGAGCTGTTTAAGTACAGCGAACTCGTTATCAGTGAAATCGGGAAACGGTCCGCTGCGCTCATAGAGGGGTGCACATGGTCAGATGGTATTAAGCCAACACCCCACCACCCCCCGCCCCCCCCCAATACACACACACACACACACACACTTAAACCACAAGCACTCGTGGATCTTTTATTTGTTTACCCCAAATTCTGACCTGACCATCCGAACGCTGCAGCAGAAATCGAGACTCATCAGATCAGACGTCGCTCCTCCCATCTTCTGCCGTCCAGTTTTGTTGAGCCTGTATGAACTGTAGCCTCGGTTCTCTGTCCTTGTCTCCCAGGAGGGGCATCCGGTGTGACCTTCTGCTGTTGTGGCCCATCTGCTTCAAGGTTTGACGTGTTATTTGTTCAGAGCATACCTCGGTTCTATTGAGAGGTTGTTTTGAGTTCCTGTCACCTTTCTGCCAGCTCGAATTCTGAATTCTCCTCTGATGCTCCCCGGGCATCAACGAGGCACTTTCACCCAGAGATTTGCCCTCACTGGGTATTTTCTCTTTTTTTCCAGCTCGTTCTGTGTAAATCCCAGTAGATCAGCTCTGTATTTCTGAAATACTCAAACCAACAACCATGCCACGTTCAAAGTCACTTAAAGCCCCTTTCTTCCCCGTTCGATTCAGCAGCTCGTCTGGATCCCGTCTACGTAAATAAATGCATCAGGTAGCCGTCATGTGATTGGATCATTTAGTTGCCGGTGAGTGTTGTGTACTAACTGTGTGCAAAATGCTGGAGCTGCCCCTTCGCTCGCAGTGGTTCCAAGCTCCCCTCACCCGCTGCAATAAATCATCTCAAGCTTTCTCCCTAACGCGTCCTGGAGAGTCGCATCGAAATCGTTTGTTAGAATCGAAAATAAATCAAGCCGAATCGACTTGAGCAACGTCAAACCCCGACAACGTCCCACAGCCATGCAACAGCAATAATCAAAAGCTATTATTAGAAGTGGTTTCCATGACTTTTCCCAGTGGTCGCCATATCAGAGCCAAACATTGCAAGCCAATTCACAATGGTGGCTCGGCGGTTAAGGCCCTGGACTGCTTATTTAAGGGTTGTACGCTCATAGCTCGGCTCTGCCGCCACCGCTGTTACTCAGCTCAGTTGTCAGGTTCTTAGGACAGCTCTCATTGTTGTAAATGCTAAACAGTTCCTGCGCAAATGCATAAAAACTCTTCTGTACTTTACACTCTCAAACCTTTCTGTTCAGTAGCCGACTGAACTCTACAGACAGGGCATTTTATAAAGCTCGTTATGAAGCTCGTTGTAACTGGGTGCCAGGGCTGTAAATGTTAAGTCACTAGAGCACCAATCGGGACTGTGGTAGCCTAGTGGCTAAGGCACTGGACTATGGACCAGGGTTCAAATCCCACCTCTGTCCACACTTGGGGTCCCAGAATGACCCACAATGGCTTGGATTGCAAGACTGTATGAGTTGTAAGTTGCTCTGGATAAGGGCGTCTGCTAAATGCCGTGAATGTAAAGGATCAGAAGGGACAGGGCATGGGTACTACCAGCTCAGCATGGTGGCGCTATGGTAAGACTCTGGTCCGGGTGGCTACCTGTGTGGAGTTTGCATGTTTTCCCATGCTTGTGGGGGGCGTCCTGTAAGTACTCTGGTTTCCTCCCATGTTCCAAATACTTCGGTCACTTAACGTTTCCAAAAAGTGTCCGAGTGTGTATCTTTATTTCTCACCGACAGAAGAGTTCATGGAGTTTATCTGACTCCAGTTATGTGAACAGCTGGGATGTGTTGTAGCTTTGGCTCTGGCTGTTGAAGCATGCCTGCTGAACTGAGATGAACTAAATATTACTGTACTGTGCAAAGATCTTAGGCCATCCTTAGACTTGTTGTTTCTGCAAAGATATAATGCCCATATAGATATATCATATTGTTGATGATTCAACCCTGGGATCTAAATTCAGCCCTGTATTTTGTCTTCTGAACCAGTTCAGTACAATCACAGAAACTCCAAAGTGACAGCTCCCCCCCCCTCCCAGGCCCCTGATAAAGATATCAAAAATATGTTTGATGCGAACACACACAGATTTTTTTTTTCCCCAGGGATACTTTCCTTCTATCTTCGAGGGGCACGAGGCTTTGTCTGCTCTGAGGTGCGGTTGGTTTGATTGATTTGATATTCATTCCAATCTTTGTTTTATCTAGAGTTTTATCCTATAATTTCATCTAGAGTTTCATCAGCTTGTTCATGTTCTGAAAAGATTCTACTAGGGCTGTACCGATTTGATATTCTGTATCGGTATCGTCCCGATATGTGGAAAAATCACTGGATCGGAAATCAGATGGTGAGAAAAAAAGTTTAATCCGATATGTTTCCCATCACGTTTATGATTTTACTACAATTCGGACGACACGCCTTAAACGAAGACGTGTGACGTGAGCGATAGCTGGAACTCGAGTTAAAACTGTTCAAACTCATCATGTCAGCTGTGTGGAGTTATTTTAAACTCAATTATGATAAAAGTAAAACGGACGAGTGCAACGTATACCACGTCAGTGTTTCAAGAGGTGCTAGCAGCGTATCGCTCCGATATCGGTATCGCCTCATATTCAAATTTGCATTAGCAGTATCGGTATCGGGCATAAAAAGTGGTATCAAGCCATCCCTAGATTCTACCATTAAAAAAAAAAAAGTGTTCCTGATCAAACTTATTTAGACTGTAGATGGGTCGACTAGGAAACCCGACGAAGATGCCAGCTGCTGCTATGGCTGTAAGGGGAGGAAACGCCTTAATACTTAGCACCGCAGCCTATAGTGGCTTTTTTTTAATGCATGTTTCAGAGACCAAAAAATAAAATGATGCTCTGTCTAATCTGGTATGCCTAATCTAATGGTGGCCTCCTAGTGAGCATGGAGCTGATGACAGAGTGAGATGATTCCAGCCTCTCCAGAGAGTTCCCAAACATTTTCACAAGTTATGTGTGGGATATAATAACTCCAGTGTGTTTTGGGTAGCGCCCATGTTCTTCTTTCAGTGGGAAGGTCTGGAACAGCCTAGTGGGAGCCAACGTGGTTTACCTTGCTGCTCTTTGAGGATCAAGAGCTTGCCATGGTGAAGGGTTTGTGTCTTTCAATAACCAGCGAGGCTTAACGACCGGGAGAACTTATAGACACTCTTATTAAAGGCCAGACGTGGGGGTGTATTCAGTCACCCAGTGGCCGTGGGATAGATCTCATGCCGGTCGGAGAGCAGGCATGTTATGTAGACAATAATATATACTCTAATAGATAATTGATAGATGCTAGTTTCGCATCAGTAGGTCTGTCTAGACCTCGCAGAAAGCCAGAGGTCGTTGCCAAATATGACATATCTTTGGGCGTTCTTAAGAGCTCGCATCGTCTCGCTCTCACTCAGGATTGCTAAAAGTCTGGATCAGTGGACTATTGGGTTACATCATATTCCTTTTGAATGTAACTGCAGAAATCAGAATTTTGGCTTCCTCATGAATGAGGCTTCGTTTCTGTATGGGTTAAGTAATGGTGGGCTTTGCTCAAGAACCCAACATTGGCAGCTCGGCATGAGTAAGATTTGATCCCTGGACCTTCTGGGCCATAGTCCAGTACCTTAACCACTAGGTTACCACAATCCCATGCATTCATACAACCAATACTGTACCAGCCAAACTTGCACAGTAGGAACACTGTGTCAGTGAAGAGCTGTATGGATTTCATTTAGACGACTCGAGAACGTATTTGCAGCAAGAAACGCCAGTAAGGCTTAGTAAGAGGCAGTTTAAAACGAATGGGAAAGTTTTCAGTTGACGATAAACATGTGGCCTCTGTACCTGTTTATCTCAGCGTCAGGGAAATGGTGCATGGCTTCTGTACCCACTGGAATACTGTTCCTGTATTCGTAAGAATGCTTTTAGACCATCTCTGATTCATGTCAATGGAGCCGATGTTGGAATAGATCTCTTTTGAGTTCCACCACTTGTTGGAGTTTATTGAGGCTTAGGCGAAGTCTTGTGTACAGATAAAAGTCGGAGCAGGTCTGCTCCCGAACGGTGGTCTGGAAAAAGTGGAACGCTTTCCCAGAGGCTTTCTGCATCAGCACGGCATGGGAAGTGGGGTTTTCTGTTGAAATGATGTGATGGAAAAACAAACCCTTCCTTTGATAACCGCCAGAAGGAAGATGAAGACCAAAAAAGCCCCAAAGGAACAAAGCAGTAAAGGAAACTTGAGGAACGTTTTACTGCGCAAAGAACAGCTTGTCAGTTACAAAGTCTCTTTTCTTTTCCTTTTTCCTGGACAGAAAGAAATTAAATTAAAGTGCTTCTCAGCTGCTGCTGTGCCTTCAGAGACTGTAATAGGTCATTTTTGAAGTTTAGAGCACTCAGCACCTATTTTGCTAAAGCCCTTCTGTGTAAATGTCACACATCAGCATTCTCCAAACCTTATAGATTTCCACCTATGTTTGTACGGTAGATTTTTTTCCTTTCCGCTGTCACCACTGGTTGCTAATTTGAAGTCTTGTTAGATGCATTGTACAATGTCTATTGTGTATTGTCTTATATATATACAATACGTTTATACTGTCTGCAATAGATATATTGCAGGTTTTTTTTTACCCAGCTTTTTCGAATTCGCCGTCTAGTTACAGAAACCACATGCAGGATGTTTACGTTCAGCTGAGGCTCAGTTCGAGGTCGCGACTCCACCTGCGTGTACTTTGCATTTTCCACAGGGTTCTCTGGTTTCCTCCCATATTCCAAAGACATGTTAGGTCAATGGCAACTCTAAAATGTCCCAGCAGGAGGGACTGTGCATGTGCTCTGCGATAGACTGGCACTGTCCTGCCAATTAGTAGCTGCTGCCCTCTTAACGCAGAGATTTCAGTGTCTTTTTTTCAGACTAGAACGCTCATAGATAAAGACGAAAACGGTTCCTTTCAGTCACTGGGAGCTTCATCACCATCATTCTTCAGCCTTCTAGCTGTATAAAACACGTTTTATTTAATATCCATGTTTTTTAGGATCAGCCTGTTTCTTATTCTATAAGCTCGTGCAGGATGAGCTGTTCTGCCCGGCAACCGAGTTCCGATTGATCAGCCTGATTTAAACGCATAGCTGAGCACAGGCTCCGATTAAAGATTTTACGTAATGTCCCAGTCACATTAAAGAACAATTACGCCCCCCCCCCAACCCTAACACACACACACACACCAGGACACTTTAGAGATGTTTAAAACTTATCTTTGTCTCAGACGTTACCTTGAACGACCACCATTTTCATCTGGGATTGTTTCTACGCCTCATTAAGCTCTTTTCCTCATTTCAGTACATTATCCAGCTCCACCGAGCGCTGGCGTGCCGTCGTGTATTTTATGGAAGACTCCCTCAGGAGTCGTGAAGCTATGCGAGACAGACGTGGCTGCAAAGTTTTAGTAATGGATTTATCACATGCTTTTGTTGGGTCGGCCTCTGGGGTCTGAGGGTCGGAAAAGCACCGCAATGCAAAAAATTCCGGGTACAGCATTTTCCTCCATTAGTTTAACGTCTTAATTTCTACCGTCACATTAACAGTTCGTCATTAACTTAATGACGCCACATACACACAGAGTAACGTATTCTAGGATTTATTTTAAATTATCTACAGT
The DNA here is from genome assembly GCA_034779995.1 of Parotocinclus haroldoi. Classification (NCBI taxonomy): domain Eukaryota; kingdom Metazoa; phylum Chordata; class Actinopteri; order Siluriformes; family Loricariidae; genus Parotocinclus; species Parotocinclus haroldoi. Next base: position 4,690 of record JAUZST010007143.1, on the reverse strand, counting down.
ACATACAACACACATACACAATTCCCGTTGAGCAGAAACAATGTGAACCTTGTCATTGGCATCCGTCACCGAATAGACTGATAAGACCATGAACAGACATGCAGACGCTTTTACACGACACAACCGAACGGACAAAGAGCAATAAAATAGTGGCACGTTATAAAAATATATAGAATGATCACGCGGACTGATCTACAATCCACCGAGACTCGTAACTCTTTAACAAAAGTGCAGAACAGTACTCAAGATAACCTAAAACGATCCCACTGTACTGATTCCACCCACTAACAGGCATCTCCAGGGCCACTGGGGGGAAACTTGCGCTAACGTCAGCTCTAGCTAAGCTAAATCGCGCTAGCATAGCACTGTAGATAAGCATTTCAAAGCATTTTTGGTTTATATAGCACCTCATATTAAGCTGTTGTAAGTTATACGAAAACAACGAACCCCCGCTAGATTCCAATCCATTATAATCCAGCCTGTAACTGGGTTCACACTGCTTAAGCTAACTCGTTAGCACGCTAGCGCTAGCATAGCGCTCTGTTTAGGCGACTGGTTTAATGTAGCACTTCTTTTAAATCTCATATGTTATAACAAAACAAAGAAAGGCTAGACATGACACCATTCTAATCCAGCCTTGTAACTAGCTAATGTTAGCATTGTCTAAACGGACTCGCTAGCATGCTAGCACTGTGCTTAGGTGGTCATTTTGATTTAGCACCTCCTTTTAACCTGTTATCTATTTTGAAAGAGAGCACAAAAAGTTAGTGATATCGTCTAGCATTAGCATACGCTATTTTAATCTTTTACTTTAGAGCACTTTAAGCAAAGGTGACATTGTCTAATCATGTTTGTAGGCTAATTTGCTAGCGTGCTAAGTTTTTTTTTTAAACAACAGCACCGTTTTAAGGTACTTGTTTAAATTTAGCATGTTCCCATGTTCTTTACACCTGTTATATTTATCAGAAGGCAAAAAGGCTAAAGGCATCTTCAGTTAATCATGTCTGTAAGACAGCTGGCTTAAGTTAGCAACAGTAGCACTTTAAGAAGTGAGAGGGAGAGGCTAAAGGTGACGTTGTCTAATCAAGCCTTTTAGGAGGCTAATATTCGCCATAGCTAGGCTAAATCATTAGCAATGCTAACATGAACACTGTTCTGGATGAAGAAGCTGGTTTAAGTTAGCTTAGTTGTTACATTTTATTTATTTATTTTATTATTAATGCGTTTGGCATTATCTGTCGTTGCTACGTTGCTAATTAATGTGATTCAGACCACTTGTAGACTTATTAGGACCAGCTTGTGATTGGCTAATTACATCGTGCCCCGCCCAGAGACGCCTGTTACTTGGCACAATCAGGACATGCTAACATTGTACAGTAATTAATAGGCGAAAACGACGTCGTACGTGACTTGATGCCCTCTGTCCCACGCGTACAGCATGCGATCCTTCGGATTGTAGTCAATTTGGGTGGTGTAGGTGTAGTTGTTCACGAAGGGCAGCCGTGGCACCATCTGGGTGTGAGTGTGCGTGTCGAAAGCGTAGGACACGTTGGCGTTAGCGTGCTCGTAGCTGTCGACGGCGTACAGGACCCCGCAGATGACGAAGCTGTTCCCGTAGCTGTTCCTCCTCAGGCCCGTCCTCCAAGTGTTCTCCTTCTGCAGGTCGGACGGGTTGAGCTTGCTCAGTACGATCACCTCCTGGTGGAACCCTTGCTCGTCCAGAGCGGGATACACGACCCAGAGGCCGCTCTCGTCCACGGCGAAGTCCACGTCCGAGTGGCCTCTCAAGCTCCACGGCGCCTCCTCGTTCTCGTGCTCAAACGTGGCATCGTGCAGCGTGGTCCAGGCCGGGACGTAGCGCAGACGCAGGTCGTATTTGATGATGTCGTGGGAGAAAGCTCGGTTGTAGTACAAGGCACCATTGTAGACCACGTGACCGGTGCCGATGTAGTTGTACGGTAGTTTGTATGAGCTGCTGAAACGACCTGAAAAGAAATTCAGAAGAGTACAAATAATGATCCAAACAACTTTATTTAATTTCATTTATCCTAAAACAGTCCAGTGTAGCTCAAGCAACAATGTAATACCAGGCTTAACCACTAGGGGCGTACGTCAGAGCCTCATAAACAATACAAAACTATAAAGCGTACACAGCGCAATACAGCATTCGCTCCTAGGTGGCGCTGCAGCAGTTCACTAGCACACCACTTAGCATTTCACTATTCTAAGAGGCATCTACATTACTACATTACTACAACACAGGCCTTTTAGTTGTCATAACTGATATTAAATTTAATAATCATTCACTGGCTGTTTTTTAAACGTCACCCTGGCTGTGGAGCGGGAGGGGCGAATTAATTATGTATTTATTTTTTTATTTATTTATATTTTATTTTATTTATTCCTCTAATATTGCAACCTTCTTCTCAAAATATTAAGCCTTTATTCTTGAAATATTACTTTATCTTTATTGTTTTTTTCCTCAAAATATTAAGAATGTATTCTTGAAATACTATGGATTTATTCATAAAATACTGACTTTATACTCAAAACCTCAGTTTATTAACTTTTTTTCTCAAAATGTATTCATTATATACAAGTTTGTTCTTGAAATATTACAACTTTATTCTCAAGATATTCTGACTTGAAATACTATTAATTTATTCTCAAAACATCAGTTTTTACAATTATTTTTATCCTCTAAATATTAGGATAATATTATGAAATCTTTCAGCTTTAGTCTCGAAACACTGCGACTTCATTCTTGAAATACTATTCTCAAAATTTTACTCTCAAAACATCAGTTTATTCTCATGTTTTGTTTTATTTACAATTATTTTTATTCTCAAAATATTATGGGAATATTATGAAACTTTATTCTGGAAACACTGTCACTTTATTCTTAAAATACTTAATCTCGAAAAATTACAGTTTGATTCTCAAAATATTAAGCCTTTATTCTTGAAATATTACTTGAACTTTTTTTTTCTCAAAATATTAAGAATGTATAATTGAAATACTATGCATTTATTCTTACAATACTGACTTTATACTCAAAACCTCAGTTTATTTTCAAAGTATTAGAAAATGTATTCGTTAAAGTCTGTTCTTGAAATATTACGATTTTATTCTCAGGATATTTTGACTTGAAATACTATTAATTTATTCTCAAAACATCAGTTTTTACAATAATTTTTATCGTCTAAATATTACGATAATATTATGAAATCTTTCAGCTTTAGTCTCGAAACATTACAGTTTGATTCTCAAAATATTATGACTTTAAACATTCTGATTTTATTCATGAAATACAACCAGAACTAAACATTTGGGTTTTTTATTAGTTTATTATATTTAACAAAGCAGAAGTGACCTTAATTCAAGAACTCCTAAAATCTTAAGCTTAAAGCTTGACTTAACGCCATACAGATATTAAAGCTGATTAATTAGAACCCGTTACCTTGCTTGAACGTCTCCATATCTCTGAATTCCAGTAAGGTGCTGCCGTAATAGTGATTTGTGACGTAAATAACATTGCCATTGCCTTTCGGGTCCTTCATCCAGGCGCCTTCAGTGCGACCAAACTTATTGTGCGTTACAGGGTTGCCAATCGTAGCCAAAGTGTCCTTGCATACATCTGTAAATTGCAACACAAACAAAAACTCTGAGGCTTTTAAGAACTCTTAGAACTAGGGAATAAATAGGAGGCGTCACAGACAGGAAGATGTAAGACGGATCTTTTAACAAACACGAGAACTTTGTCCAGATATTCATTGGGACTTGTTTAGAAACTCGGACGTTTCTGTTTTTACTGTACTTTTATAAAATGCCTATCCCTGATCTGGTAATCACTTTTGGTACTGACCCGCGTTTTTCGGTGCATCGGTGACTGCAGGTTCTTCATCCCAGGTGAGACGAGATCTGGCCGAGTGTTTTTTCAGCACTGCTGTGGCGTTGTGTTCTGCTTCATCAGTCGATCTTTCGTTATCGGTGGTTGTGGTCATTAAGGTCCTTGGTGTCGCCGTGCTGGTTGTGACCGTGTTTCCGCTGCTCCAGTCCTCTGTTTTAGGGTGTGTGGTGGTGCTTCGATGATTCGTGGAGGCTTCTGGTGAGGCTGTGGTTGTAGTTTGTGGGTCAGTGGATGGGGTGGGAAACGCGTCGTGCTGTTTGGGGATTTGATCTTCTATGATTAAGTCCATGGATCCGTCGCCGCTCTGAACATCATCTGTACCTGATGAGAGGGTTGCACAAAGCATTTTAAGATTTAACTCCTTAATTATGGCATTTAAGGTTAAATTGTTTCTTAGATGAGGAAACTTTAGGCTGTTGCACAGAATATTTTAAAAGATTTCCCTGGCAAAGGAAAATCACCGAAGCCAAACTGGATAGAGGACGAAAACAATTCTGGTAGAGAAATACGATCAAAGGAAGAATGTATTATAAAGGCAAATTCAATGAGAGAGAGAGACAGAGAGAGAGACACACAGAGAGACACAACGAGAGAGAGAGGAAGACAGAGAGACAGAGAGAGAGACACAGAGAGAGAGACACAGAGAGACACAACGAGAGAGAGAGGAAGACAGAGAGACAGAGAGAGAGACACAGAGAGAGAGACACAGAGAGACACAACGAGAGAGAGAGGAAGACAGAGAGACAGAGAGAGAGACACAGAGAGAGAGACACAGAGAGA
>JAUZST010007142.1:0-14376 GCA_034779995.1 Parotocinclus haroldoi | reverse complement strand
GTGTGTGTGTGTGTGTGTGTGTGTGTGTGTGTGTGTGTGTGTGTGTGTGTGTGTGTGTGTGTGTGTGCGCGCGCACGCGCGCGCGCGCACGCACGCACGCATAACATAATGTTTTTAGGGAAACCTTAGGAAACTCCAAATTCTTGGCTGTACACACTCAGTTCTTGCATTAATTTAAACACCTGTCGTTGAGGAATGCTTGACATTTTCCTTTCACTGGCAGGACAACCAGACAAACTGCTAAGCTGGCCACCTGCATAGAATCCCAGCCTTAAACAGAAAATAAACAGCTCTGTTTGGCTAGAGGAGCAGAAATGGCAGAAATTGTACAGTGTTACAGTTCAGCACATCTAAACATTTTAGGTCCTCAATCCGGAACCTTTCTATTAGCTCCTGAATCCATCCGGCCCGCTAATCGCTCTGGTTGATTTTACATCCTTTCCCATGCTGTGGTCCAGTGCTTTTGATGAACCTGGTGTTTGTTTACAGTCTATGTGTTGGTGATTAAAGTGGGAAAGACATGTATAATTACATCCTCCCTTAAGGAACTAAGGAGTAGCTGTCTGTATAATTGCCTGGTTCCACTGAATGCTTGCTAATGGCCCAAGGATAGGTTTTAAATATACAGCCATTTTTGCATTATGTATGTATGTGTATTGGTATGTGTATATACATGTGTAGTTTGTTTGCTAATCAAGTATTGTTCAAATAGACTATTGATTTTTTTTTTGTATCTTTTAGCTCTGTTCTGTGCCAGAGGTATTTAAGCTGGGGAACCTAACATTGTGACATAAACTCAACGACCGCTTTATTATTTATTACAGTTACAGATCGTAGTCCATCTGTTTCTATACATACTTTTAGTTCTCTTTACTCTGCTCTCTAATGGTCAAGACCTTCATAGATCAGATACTGTGTGGGTGGAAGATTATTCTCAGCACTGCAGTGACGCTGATGTGGTGGTGGTTGTGGTATGCTAGTGTGTGTTTTGCTGGTACGATTTGATCAGATGTAGATGTAAAGTCAGAGACAGTAGCTCGTCTGTTGCTGCACAGTTTGTGTTAGTCATCCTCTAATGTGCTTCATCAGTGCCCACAGGACGATGCTTACAGGATGCTGGGGGCTGGGCTCGTAGATGGAATATTTTCAGTCTAGCAGTGAAACTGAAGTGTTTAAAAACAACTGTGTCACCACTGTGCCTGATCTACTTGTTTCAGTCAAACACACACTAATGCACCACCACCACACCAGTGTCACAGCAGTGCTAAGAAAGATCCACCAACCAAATACCATACCATGCCATCCGTGGTGGTTGGGGTCCTGATCATTTAAGATCAAGGTAATATGGGGTCTAACAAAGTATGAAAAGAAATAGGGGAACTACAAATTACTTCTAAGAAAAAATTATAAAAAAGGACAATGACTGTAGGATCAAAAAGTGGTTTTAATCTGGCTGATTGGTGCAATAAACTGTATGTTTTGTTACATTGTCATTTTCCGTAACTAACAGCTTGTACCGAATAATAATAATAATAATAATAATAATCATAATATCAAAATGTCCATCAGATTTGCACTTTAAAACCTTGTGGAAAATAATGGCATGTTTTACATATATAAAAACCTCAAATGTACAAACAAACAAAAGAAAATACCAATACAGACCACATTTAATTTAAAAGATTGAACTCTAGCCAATTCAGTTTAATGTGTATAAATTCACTGACAAGACACAAAATGCATAGTATTATGTTGCATTAACTCAGGTCTTGAGTATATTCACTGCAAAACATTTCTGATGCTTAATTGCCCTCTAAGGACAAGTTCCTGGAGTTTGATAAGCACTACTGGGATTATGATGGGAACCATTTTCTGTGGTCAGATGACATGAAAGCTGAGCTGTTTAGCAGCAATCCTGTAAACTACGTTTAATGGAACTTGATGGCCTGATGATGTTAAGTATGGTGATGAGTATGTTGTGGACCATATAAAATACCAGAATATTATAAATACTGATCTGTTTGCATTTGCCAAGATACTAATATCTGTGGTCTACTGAACACAGTCAAGCTTCAGCCAAGCGTCTGTCCCCTCCAAAGAAAACCTGTGGGATGGGCTGAGCTAAAGAGAACAGTGCACTAGAAAGGATGTAGGGCCTTGAACGATTTGGTGTGGTTTCTGTAATGTGGAATGGTCTCAAATTCCCAGTATTCTCCCGACTTCTAAGATGTTAAAGGCAAGTTGTGCAAAGTATTGCATGCAGTTGTGACAATAATTGTTTTCCATGTTCCTTTGTGTACTTTGTTGAAGATAATTGTTTCCCAATGCATTTTTCCCACATTTTTTTCCAGTTTGAAATGAAGGTAATTCAGCAAAACACTTTTTCACTCATATTTACTAGGGGTGCCAATAATGATGGAGGGGAGCCACCAGAAACATTTGTGCAGATATGTTGGTGTTGTCTGGATGCAAAATGTTTGTCATTGAAGATCTATCATTCTTATAGTCTACCCCAATCTGAATAGGGATTGAAGGTATTAACTGGAGTCCATTGCATATGAACAGAACATTAAAGTAGTGCTTAGTTACAGTGAAAACTGTTGAACCTGTTGGAAAACTCAGAATTGGTCAGAGTTGTTATTATTAGTATCATTATTAGTATTATTGTTAGCAAAAGAGAAGACAATTGTTTAATATTCTACATTGTATTGTTTTTCCTTTTTTGTACAGCTGACGAATCTGAACCTAGCTAATGGCGTTTTCAGCAAGGGTGCACTCAGCCTGACCCATGTTGTTCAGCCTGGAACAGCAAAGACTCATCACTCAGACACGAACCTCACTGGCGCTGTAAGGTAAAGACACATTTATGCTTGTGGGTGTAGTCTGGTCTGTGTTTATTAAAGAAGAGATTTATTTAAACTCTTGCTGTAAGGTGGAGTTTACAGTACATTTACTGTAAGTTGAGTCATAGGTCTTTTATGGATTATTGATAACGCATATAAACAGTCTTGCAGCCAGTATCGACCTGGGTGCTATTACAGTACGTTATGTAGTTAGGCTATTATGACTATTATGTCATTTTGTGGTCTATTATGCCTGCAAATTAAGAAAGGCTAAATGTTGCAGGTTACCTGTAGCAAGTCTCCACTGAGCCATAGTAGATGTGTTTCCATTGGAGAGGAAGATCTCTTTGCTGGCATTTAATTTAATATTAACCGCTGTTAATTGTACAAAGGATTGTAAGTGTATTACTACAGAGAAGGAATATCTATAAAATCTCATATTTTTGAGTACAATAAATGTTTACTTCACTTTTTCATCACGTACATGTCAATCACCAGTCACATACAGCATAAACAATTTCAATTACAATCACACCATTTACTTATTTTTATTGGTTTATTAAGGCGGCTCCAAAATAGTTGGCACCCTTAGTAAGGATGGATACAATGGAATTATGAAATAATGTGGTTAATTAGCCTAATCTTACATGGGGAATATAAGAGAAATTTCATGAGAGGAGCTTTAAATTAACTAAATTTATCCTAGGAAAATAAAAAGACCTTATAAAATATTTTAACAAAACCGCACTGGTTAGAGTTATTGGCATTCCTGTATTCAGTTCGCTGTGCAACCTCTCTATAACACTAATCTTCTCTGTAACACTCCCTGCAATACCCGATACCTTTCAATCCTCCAGTCATATATATATATATCTCATATCTCATATATATATTTTTTAATTGAATAAAGCAAAAAAAGAAAAGAAACAAAAAAACAAAACAGCTGTGTCCCATAATGCTACCTATAATAACCTAATGCCTAATGCACAGTTATATAATAATGTTACACAGATCAAGTTCCTACTGTTTTACGAAGAGCTACCTTCCTTACTTCCTTACTTTTTGCATCCTTGGTGCTGTTTTTTTATTTTTATTTCACCTTTTTTCAACTAGCCGACTGCAGCTTCCCACTGTATCTAGTGGCTGCCCTAGTCGGCTAATCTATGCAATCCCTACTCTGGATATGGGCATCTGCTAAATGACATAAAGGTAAAAGGCAATAATGTTAATGATAAATCACTTGTATGTAAATGTAACCATATTTCTCTCTGTGTGGATCAGAACACACTTGTACTCTCTCACAAGAAAGTTTATTTGTCTGTATATGTTTTCTGCATGTGTGGATACAGAATTTACAGATGTGAAGCTGATTTATAGTTGTTACCTGTGTTGTTTAGACCACCGTACTAATTTTACTTTGTATTTTGTATAATTTGTAGTCTTTCACACTATGATGAATTGCTAAGTGAATTGGCCTCTTTTTATGCCTCAGTAAAACAGTAGTGTAGTTTCTAATTACTGTTACAGTTAATAAAAGTTCAATTTGCGAGGATGCTTCAGTTTCTTGAAGTGCCAAAGTGGCATGTTGATCTTAAAGGCATTGCATTTCAGTAAGTATTTCAATGATAGGTAATATGCCCCTCATACTTTCAGTGAAATTAGTTCCTTCCTCTTAACTTATTTCACACCGATTGTGCCAATACTTCTGCTCCTTACTGTAAGCATCAAATCTTTTTTACATTACCGAAATACCAACTGAAAGTGAACGAATCAGTTATCTTTCCTTAGGTTTACGCAGTCTAATAATCTCTGTGCAATTTTATAGGTGCTTAGTTTGTGTTCCCCAAATTGGTCACACTCAATAACACTTAAAGGCCAGTTTTAATACCCTCTAAAGAATCTGTTAAGAGACCTGGGAGCCTCCATTGGTGGAAAAGAAGTCATTTTAGCCTTGGGACCTCTAAACTGCTGGAGAAAATCCATTAGCACTCTTTGAAATGTAAGAATATTGTATCTGATTTTTTTTTTATCAGTTCATAAAACTGGACACACTTTAAATAAGGGTTTATGGAATGCTCTTGAAAATGAGCCCTCTATCTGTCAGTCGTTTTATCTTTGTGTTTGTTAACTTTGGCTGTAGCAGAAAGCTTTGTGGCAAATCAAGGTGAGGACTAAAATAAAACCTGACTCTCCTCTGAGCTTTATTTCAAAGGCCTCCTACGTTTACTTGTCTTTTTGACCCGTGTCATCTCTCTGGAGGAGAGAGTGAGCTGGAAGATAATTGCAGTAGTAAAATACTCCTTTGTGCTTTCACAGGTTATAAAGAGAACATAGAATCACCACCTAACTGTAGTAAAAACCCCTAGTGCCTGCTTCAGCCAGGCGTCTCCACAATGGATCACCCAGAGCATCACACGCCTTTTTACACTGTGTTTCTGGTGCCATCACTTCTAGTGGTTGACTGATTATGGGTCAATTATGAATCATTTGGAGTTTCTGAAAATTTTCTGAGCGTTGACGTAAATTTGCGACGGACTGCCATAATTTTATTTATGCCAGTTTAACCTTTGTCTTTCACTTGAATTTTCTGTTGTGGTTGACTGATGCTTTTATGGCATCTTTAATTGTATACTGAACGATTTATTAAACGGTTGTTTATTGCTTCAGAGAGAAATGAAGAATAGGAAGAGGGTTAAACTTTTGCAGTTTCTTCGGTTTTACAGTGATGCGTCAGTGACACTGTCTCAGACACGTTGGCCTTCATCTTCCATTCTTTGTTTTTCCAGTCCTACCCTTATGTATTTGGAGCCATCAGGGAATTTGCGGAATGTCTCTGTTTTTCCTTTTAAGATTTTTTTTAACTAAAGAAAGAGACTTGCTCACTTTATAAGCTTTGCACACTATGCATCTTTAATATCCAAAACAGGCGTCATTTCTAATAACCTAAAGGCTTTGTTGCCTGTTCTTCTCTCACTATTTTACAATCCAGAGCATCTGTTATTGCACTACACAGTGTATATGTTGCAACTTGCTGTGTTTTGGCCACAATTTAGAGTAATTACTTGTTATGTCTCAGGTGATGGCAGTCTTTTCCCTGACCTCTTCACTTGAAAATCCCGCTGGAAGGTCTTTTGTCTGTATTTGAATGTTCGTTTGTGGTCAAAATGTGGCATCTCTTTAGAACAGCATCTGGAACTTTCCACTGGCTGCTGTCTGGGCACAAAAGCGAGCTAAATTAAACCAAACTAGGCAGCTCCTAGCCCTCACCTTTTGGATGTGGCCTACAAAAGCAGAAAATCCCAAAGCATAATTTTTTAACAAATTACTGGGACATGTTCGTCTGATGTTCAGTTTAATTCCTGCTTTAATGTTTGATTTCGTGAGCACTCCAGTCCACGTCCAGCCCTTTGGGACCAGTGGTCCGTGCCAAACATGCTGAAGCCGTTAGGCATACAGGCTCTGTAAGCCAAGGGGGTGAGACGAGATGCTTTTCAAAGAGTAGCAGCCTTTGAAGTTGCTCACGGCAGGAGTTGCCAGGTATGCTTTATCAGCACTTCCAAACCATATTCCCACTATTACTATTTTTTTTTCCTTTTCGCCACTTGGAGTGTACTAACGCACTCATACCACCAAACGCACCTATTCAAGATTATGTGAAACAAATAAGTTTGACATCTTGATTGATTTAACTCACCAGCTTGTTAAATAATTCGGTGAATGTTCATTTGGTGAATACTCCAGCCTTCACACTGTAATGAACTGGAGTAATCTAACAGCTGATTGCTTGACCTGTGGTTGACCATTGTATCGGTAGAATTTTAGAAGTATGTGGCTGACGTTGTAAATGACAATGTTGTCATATGTCTGTGAAATATTTTGACGTTTTTAGCTACTCTTGGATGAGGGCTCGGACTGCCTCTACTCTTGGCTTAGTCATAGATTCATTTCCAGTAAGTTATTGGGTACCGCTTGCAAACAGTAATAATAGACAGGGTTTAGGATTGTAATGGAATGTCATAATTATTGGATATTTAGGTTTTGGACTACAGCTAGAGGAATGTGAAGTCCAACAGAGATGATAATGCTCATTTGAGTTTCTCCTTTATCTTGGCTTCTGTTCCAGTTGTACTCAATCGCCTTCTTCCTTCTAGATTCAAGATTTTTATTTGATAGTTTCTTGCTTGTGTCATCAAGTATAGCTTACTGGTTCAAGTAGGTCCCAAGTTTTTATCTGGCACATATTAAAGCATACATTTGTGTATGCTACCCAACTACTACTACTTGATAGTTTTACAATCCATGCAATTGTGGGCTAGGCGTCTTGCTTAAGGGCCCATCACTGGCAGAGGTGGCATATGAACTGTGGTCCTTCTGGGCCATACACCAGTACTGTAACTGCTAGACCGCCACAGTACATGTACATACTGATGCAAAAAGTCTTTTATACTATTGTTTTAGCAATAGTATAATGACCATGGACCCAAACATTTTAAACTTTGATCTTCATTTGTGAACTTTAGCACATCTTGGACATTTTACCATGTCCCCAAGTGTTGAATTGTTAACTTGGTCATCACTATGAAGCTGCCAAATAATGTTGTTGCTCAACTGGAAGGAGAGCATGACCCTGTCCAGGTTAAGTTAGTACAGTATGGTGTGATTTTTATTTTTTTTTTGCATTTGAGTATGTTAAGTGTTTTTGACCACTGTAGAATAGAAGTATAGGTATTAAATCTTTCACATAAATCAAGTTGCAAGCCAAAGGTGTTAATCGATTGGAATTATTCACACTGATAGTTCTTTGAATTTGTGATCTTCCTTCAGCTTAATCCCACACATTCTGTTTAAACTAATAGCACACAACAACTGAATTTTATAATCCCTTATTGAACACATCGCTGAATTATTTACAGCCTCCCACAAAAGTATGCATCAGCTGGCCAAACATTTGGCAGATAGGTTATGCATGATCAAAGCTTTGAGGAGCAGCCAAAGTGGCCAGTGTATATAAGAATAAATAAATTAATTAGGTCAGAGTCAAACCATGGAGTAATGTCCTCCTCTTCCAACCAAATTAGACCCACATGATGGCTTTGTGCACAGCTTGTGCTAAAAAGTTGAAAAAGATTCCTGAGGTACAGCACACAGGATTAACTAACAACCGCGGTACCTCAGTGCTCTTGGCTCAAGTCCTTTTCTGAAGAAACACATGAATGTGAACGTCACCGGTGTGATTCTAGCAATCCTCTGTACGTTTCATTCTTATTGTCTCCATACTGCCTTGTAGTCTTAATCTTTAAAGAGCAGAAATGAACTGAAATGAGCAGAAGTGCACTAATGCTTTTAGTATGCTCGGTTGGTTTTTGCTATGAGTTCCCTGAGTGAGGCACCCCTTCTGGGTAGCAGTTATTAACAATACATTTAATGTTGCATGACCCACTGTTGGCCATGTTTTCCTGCTGAGCTGAGCAGAGAACGAGAAAGAAAAAGAAAATAAATCAGTGGTGGAAATACCCTAAAGCTCTGGGTCCTGATGTTGGCCACATTGACCAGCTTGGTGCTTTGATGTATTACTCCAGGGTCATGGAATGGTGCTGAATGATGTCATTTTCCAAGCAGACCCTCTTTTTACAGGATCATCATGTGCATAAGATCATAGTCAACATATTATTCGCATGAGCATTTTTGACACAAGTTCAGCACCTACCATCAGTAATGCTGCCAATCCTGCTGGAAAAATTCCTCAGAGATTATGGTCCATATTGATCATGGCATCATGCATGCAGTTACTGCAGATTTGTCAGCTGCACATCCATGATGCAAATCTCATGTTACACTACATCCCAAATGTGCTCTATGGGATTGAGATATGGCGAATTTTGGAGGTCATTTGAGTACCGTTGGAGTCCATGAGAATTGTAGTGTCAGTTACCTGTTGTTCAGGGACATGAGGGGCACCCAGTGAAATTTTCTGTATTCGGAGATGCTCTTCTGCATCTCTATTAGTTGTAACAAGTGGTTATTTTAATGGTGCCTTTTATAAGCTTGAACCAATCTGGTATCAACAAGTCATTTTCACCCAGATAACTGCCACCCACTAGATGACTTCTCATTTTTAGACCACTCTCTCTAAACCTTACATATGGCTGTGGGGTTTGTTTGTTTGTTTGTTTATTTACCTTATATCCATACACAAGTTCATCTCAAGACTAGTCCTATATGCACACACGCACGCACACACACAATGCCAATTTAGAGTAATCAGTTAACCTAACACCAGCCTTTGGTCTGTGGGAGGAAACCGGAGTACCTAGAGTATCTAGTTATCTAGGTTGTCTAGACCATATCAACATGCACTGCCATGTGATTGGCTGATTGCAGTGTACCTAATAAAGTGACTGTGGGCAGTCTCTCTACCTCTACACTAACAGCTGAGAATATTTGCTATGCTGTGCAATTGAATAAACTGAACTGAATAAACTGTATGCACTAAATACTCTGTTACGCATTCAGCTAGACTACTGAATTGACTACTGAATAGTTGAATACTTGTAGGTCTTTACGTACATATGGTTTACAATTCATACAATTAAGTGACATCACTTGGTGTTACTCAGTTCTTGTCCTGCATTAAAGCGCTTGCATGTCTGGATTTTAAAAATATTTTGGTAGTTAGGAAAAAAATATTGTTCTCTCTTTTTCACGTTTCTTCACTGTGTGCTCTGTCTGTTTTTAAAGAATGTCTTTGGGGTACAATGCTGCTTCCTTTGCCAGTATTGCCATGTTGTTTTTGACACACTGCAATTATAGAGGTGAGACAAAAGGTAAAGGCTCTAAATCTGGGGTCAGATGGGAGCTAATCACTTTAGAAACTCATGGAGCAGTCACAGTTTTGCTCTGCTGAGCACTCTGATGCTGATGGAGCGTAATATGTCTAAGAACAGACCAGTGAAAAAGGTTTATGTTTTGGGAGGTTGCATTTTTGCCACAAAGCCACAAGCTTTTTGTCACATGGATGATGCTGAAGGTGGTGTGTTTAAAAAGCGAATGATCTTTTGAATTACTGGACCAGAACGATCCAGTGTTTATTATTTTAACCATAATAGTTTTTATAGTGTTTATCAAGCACCGCTTCAAACTGTTAACATATTAATTGGTTATTCTTTTATTTATATTCTGGAGCACAGACCTTCTCAAAGGCAGCTCAGTCCAGAGGCAGTGTCCCTCTGGTATAGAAGCAATTTGTTACCAAAACATAGCTCTGATCCTTTTTGTAGTCCCAGTGATACCTCAAAGTAAGTTTGGCATCACAAAGTGAGTTGGGCTGTGTGCTTTCTGTTTTTATTTGTGAATACCAATTAATTTGGATTCAAATTAAGTACAGACACAGACCTAGATTCACAAGACACATACAATACATACACATAATCATATAACCCAATCACTGAAGGTAACCAATACTCCTGCCTCCTTTTTTCGTATATGGTTGTGCACAAATGAAATAACATCTGTCCAGCCACTGGTGTTTTTTGGAGTGGCCTTGAATCTTGGGTGTGGATCACTCCAAAATCAAAGTATCCAAAAAGAATTGTAGCCATATGCTCTGAAATAAAGTACCAGGTCCACATTTATGCTTCAAAATATATTTTATAGAGAATGTCAAACCTGCCTTGAGAATTTTCTTCGGGTCATAATGCTTTCTCCACTTTAGATGTTGATTTTAGCATTGTGGGAGCATTGTGCGATATAGTACAGTCTGTATAGTCAGATCCCTGCAACTGATTCAGAATTCAAGTCACCTTACTGCTGTGTTTTCTTTACTGTTTCCCTTACATCAGATTCAAAACTCTAGTGCTCGCCTACAAAGCCAAAAATGAAACAGAACCTTCTTACCTTCTCTAATCAAACCAATCTTATAACTCTCCAAGCTTAACTTGACAGGATACTCCACATAAGATGAAAGGAAGATGAGCATCAAGACTTTTCTCTCAAGTAGTGGAATGAACTTCCATTGGCTGTCCAAACGGCTGAGTCTCTTGCCGTCTTGAAGCAGAGAATAAAGACTCACCTTTTCACCAAGCACTTAAGTGAAGAAAATGTGGAAAAAGTGCTTTTGTGTTTTGTTGATTTACCACATCAGATTTAGGTTCTGGTTGGGTTGTGTTCTTGGGCTGATGCTTATTTGTACTAGCATGAGGTAATGTCTACTAGTAAGAATACAAAGCACTTCTGTAAGTCGCTCTGGATAAGGTCGTCTGCTAAATGCTGTGAATGTAAATAAAATAAAGGTCAAAATAAATGTCAGAAACCCTGATGCTTGTCTAGACTCCACGTTGGTCATTACAACAGAAATCACAGTGTGAATATTATCTGAAATAAATCTTTTCGTTTGCATTCACAGGTGTGAAGCTGAAACCATGGGCAGCTCTGCCTCCAACCTGGCCACAAGAACGACTCCACAACAGAGCCATGAACCCAGCTACCAGCTCCAGTTTGCTATCCGACAGCTCCAACAGCAGAAGCTGCAATCCAGGAAGCTACTAGAGCAGAGCCGTACTCGACATCAGGTCAGTGCTGATTAGTAAATCATGCACATAACCCAAAATAGGCATAGTTTGATAACAAGCTGTTCTGAAGAAACATATTTATTTTATGAACTGATTTATTAACAGTGTAGCTTTTTAAACTATAAATCAATTTGTTCAATAGGAATGTGTTCATTTGCCACTGCGTGTCGGGCTTGTTACTGTTTTATATTTGTACATTACATTTGTCATGCTTTTGCAGCATTGTGGGGTCCCAGTGTACCTTTTTCTTTTCCAGGAGTTACTCAATGGTTTTACTTTTATCCTGACTGGCTATGTTGATGTTGTTCTTTTCTCCTCTTTAGAGAAAATTCTTCTTAGACGAAATTAGTTTCTGTTTTGAGTTTCTGCTCAGCAGTGCCCTAGTCATTTATTTGCAAACGGCCTCTGCAGTCACCAGATCTCAAGATCCCAACTCGATAGAGAGCACCTTTGGGGTGTGGTAGAATGAGAGGATTGGCATCAGGCATTACAGATGAGCAGCCGACAAATCTGGAGGAACCACATGAGGCTACCATGTCAGTATGGATAATCTCTGAGGAATGTTTCCAGCACCTTGTTGAATTTATGCCATGAAGAATTAAGGCGGTTCTGAAGACAAGAGGGGTCCAATCTCGTACTAGCAAGGTGTACATAATAAAAGTATATGAAGAGTATATGAACCACACCTTGCAGCAGGTATATGGCGCTCATTGTGTGGTCAGCCCACAGTGTGTTAGTTAAAGCACATTGTCTTTACCAATTTTGTCTTGGTGAGTCATGGCCGTATCAGTGAACCGGTTTAATTCGTTTTGGGTCTCCACTGAGAAACCACTGATATTTGGAATGTAGAATAGTCAGTTTCCTGCATCGGCACGGTTCAGTTCATTCACTAACCTCCAACTGATTGCACTTTACATGTGGTTTTGATCATACATCTAAACCTGATTGCACTTTGAGTCGCTTGAGGGGGAAAAAAAACCTCTGTAAATATTTTCCTACCTCAATGTATCTGATATACAGATGCATTTTTTGCATCGCTTGAAATGACAAGTTAAACAATTAAATTAGTGTTTTAAGTCAAATGCGGTGTAATGGTCCAACATCACTGACAGATTAGGCAGGTGTGTGAAATACAGCGGGGTGAAATACAGTGTAAAATATAGTGAGCTTTGTTTAATGGACACAGATTCTTTTGCATTCCTTTCTATTTCTGGCTAAAGAGGAGAACTTTTGTCAGTGCTCTACATCTATCTGTGTGTCAGTGCATCTATCTAGATGATCACATCTTCCTACAGGTAAATGAGACGAGTAGACATGTAGTGTCACATGATAGGCTTCAGTTTTTCACAGCACAGAAATCAGTTTGTAAGAGAAAGGGTGAAAGCTTAATAATGTTTTATTGCATCTTTAACCATTGCTTTCTAATCTTTTTTATTATATAAATGCTGAGCAAAACAAATAAAAAGCACAAAATGGGAAATACTTGTGAAGAGAGAAATGGCGTTCTCTCAACCAGAAATATACTTTGCCCAGATGCTTATTTGTTCTTATGTGTATTTTTGGATCTGGGATCACATACAGTATTTGTTCAAGGAACTGAGCCATGTTCAATAGTGTGCTTTGGAACAATGATGTTTGTACTTGCTAATCCTTTCTCTGCTCATTAAACCAGTTCTTTGCCGTTGAAAACAGTTGTTAAATGGCCTTGAATGGTTTTCTGATTATCTACAGTTTAAAGTCGTTTCTTTGTGGACTGAAGTGTGTTCGGGGCCTTCTCTGCTCCATGTTCCAATACTGGGTGCAGACTGCACGGCTCCTGGGCTGCCTTGGCCAACAGCCACTTGGCAACATTAGAAAGGTGCCCTTTCCTGGCCTTGCTCAACAGAAGCATATACCGAGACCCTCCAGCTTACTAGCTCAGCCCACTCATTCATCAAAACCCAGCAGTCTCGGAGCATACTCACTTTCACACTGCCGGATGCTTTGAAGATCAACAAGCACACAGCATACATAAACACAAAGCGGTATGTCTCGCAGCAGCAGTAGAAAGCCCAACTTAAGTTAGTAAACTGTAAGAGACAGTGTCACATTAGAAGCATGCAGCCCTCTCATGCTTTCCATTGACTTCAGATATAAAATGTTAGTAGATGGAAGGAATGCATAGCATTTCTGTTTATATCGATGAATGCTAGCGAACACCCCCCCCCCCCCCCCCTCATGGGTAGGAATATGTCTGCCACGTCCAACTACCCATTCAAATGAAATCTTGTCTAAACAAGCATGAAATGTGAAGAATTCTTGTGTTTTGGTATGTACGATTATAAAGTATTTAGTGCCTGTTATGATAAGCAGTAACATTTCTTTCATCCGTGTAAATGAATGAACTGACTTTTTGGAGTCTTTTCCTGTCTGACCTCATATGACTTAGTTTGGCTTCTAAAAAAGTTATCACCTTTATATCAACAAAAAAGATCCAAAAATTCACATTAAGCTTTACTGATGCTCATCTTTAAATGTTTGGCGCAAATGTAATGGGATTTGGTCTTTCACTGTCAAGAAGTTAATGTCAGACCTTTGTAGTTTCTTTGTTTTTCACTGCATAATCTATTTCCAACTCCAACAGATGCCCAATTCTTTCCTGTCCTCAGGCCATGCTAGCTGCTCGTACAGTAACTTCTGATGCTGTACCTCAGAACTCCAGCAACTCATCCCGTGGTGTTCAGGTCAGCCAGCACTCTCAGAAGCCACACAACCTTTCTCAGGGGGTCACAATCCATACGTCCAAACCGATCAGCAGCACACCTGGAGACATACTGTCGCGCAAAGTTGACAACCAACACAAGTAAGTCTGGAATAGTGGTTTGTTTTTTCATAGAATCTAGCGTGTAACTATATGTGTGTGTGTGTGTGTGTGTGTGTGTGTGTGTGTGTGTGTGTGTGTGTGTGTGTGTGTGTGTGTGTGTGTG
>JAUZST010007141.1:0-14377 GCA_034779995.1 Parotocinclus haroldoi | reverse complement strand
CATACGCACATACATACATACGCACATACATACATACATACGCACATACGCACATACATACATACGCACATACATACGCACGTACATACATACGCACATACGCACGCACATACGCACATACATACGCACATACGTACATACATACGCACATACGCACATACATACGCACATACGCACGCACATACGCACGCACGTACATACATACATACGCACATACATATGCACATACGCACGTACATACATACGCACATACATACATACGCACGCACATACGCACATACGTACATACATACGCACGTAGGCACATACATACGCACATACGCACGTACATACATACGCACATACGGAGTACATGAGCAGTTATTATTCATTTCAAGGTAAAGCAGCTACTTGAGATTTGTGAATGAAATTAGGATTAACTAAATTTGTAGAAATGTCAACAACAAGTATAAGGTTTCATACAACGAATGTTTTTTTTTCTTTCATTTAAAAAAAAAATTCACCTAAACCAACATATAAAAAGCAAATTTACTGAAATATCAATGTGTCATTATCAAGCAAAGACTCAATTTGGTAAAATCTTTGAATGAAATTAGATTATAGACTAAAGAACAGTTCAGAAAGCAGCAGTACATTTTTTAATGCTTTATTACCCATTACATATCACAAAAACATATTTTAAATGCTGTATGTATATAAACTGTACACAGAAGCAAGGCACTATGCTGTACATTTAGAGTATTCAACGTATATTATTGTTCTCCTTATATATTCCCATGCTGCTAAAACAAGCATGATTGTCTCCATGGACTTTATGTCAGGAGATCACCTTGACAGCCAAGTCTTATAGTCACAGCAAAAAAAAAAAGAAAAAAGGAACATACACATTTGGCACATACACACACGGCATGTAAACTCCTCTGGGGATGGAAAACCATATGACATGCTACACTTTAACCACCACTGGACAGCAAGTCCACATTTATCCCCTGCAGGACAACACTATACAGGGCATGCAATGTAGACCAGGACAGGAAAATAGGAGAGGCTTTAACACTTGGGAAGGGGAAGGAGAGGAAATGATAATGTTCATAGAAACGTGACAATACACAGCTGTGACTGTTGAAAGTGCATAGACATAAAACATATTAATTTGAACACGATGTTTACATAAGAGACAGTGCAGCGGGTTAACCTTATCTGTATGATAAGTGGCATTATCCACAACACCCTGTTCTGCAGGCTGACGTCACCATCCAAGTGCAGCAGCCGCAGATTGATAACAGTCAAAACCACAGTGAAAATTAAAAGAGTCCTTTAGCTTTTTTCAGGTTGACCTGCTTCCATGCTGGCAAACCACAAAACTCATCTCTGCTTATCTCCAGGGCTTTCTGAGAAAACAGAACATAAGCAAATACTTATGAGATCAAACCCTTCTATGCTTGGCGTGGTGTCATTTCCATGCCATTTTAAATAAAGAGTGCTCGGGCACACGTTCTCTAGGTGTCTAGTTCAGTTTTAAAAGAACACATTTTTGGCCCAAATCAGGAAATCAGCAGTCATCGCTGGTAATGGACTGATTAATGCCAACTTGAGATAAATCGTCATCGGCCGATATTTGTGCTCCCAAGGCCAATATTCTACTGTGGCAAATAGTGCAGACAACGCAGAGTAACTGTTTCCTGCATTAAAACTTTCAGCATCTCTTCGATTTTAGCCACTCAGTAGTCAGAGTTTATAAGATGTGAGAACATTTAGTGAGGGCAGGGCCATAAATGAGAAAACAAAATACATAACTCTTGCTGCTCTCAACTGGGATTAAAAATATGTTCCTACCTTGTGTATTACTCAAATGCTATTACTCACTTTTTGCAAGTATTTACATTTTGTTAGTTCAACCGATTCAGTGTCCCAATTATTAGTTTAATCAGTTCTTTATTTATTGTACTAAACTCAATAGTAAAACAGAGTTAACAGAGAATACAATATGACCCTGGCATGGTCTTTTAACTGTATTGCACATACAAGTTTCGTTTCATCAGCAAGCTGTTTTCATGTTCTGTTTCCAGAGGACATACAGGACCATGTACGCAAACGTATATATATATATATATATATATCTGTAAACATCAATGTGTTTCATTTCCACTCATTTATACCTACGAGTTAAACTGGGGTAGTCTGATCAAATATTTAGTCACAGAATCCTCCAAATCAACCAATAACCATTAGCTACAAATGTCTAGAACTTTGATTGTAACATCAGTCATCACCACCATGTCAGCATTTGTTATGTAAAGTCAAAAAAACAAGCAGATTCATATTGTGAAAAAAAGAAAGAAACTGCACCATGAGTCATCAAATCATCATACATGGTGTTCTTAACACAAAAACAACGCTACAAACAGTTGTGAAAATATATTAGATATTAGAAGCAGTATGCTTGGCTTTTCTTTAAACCCATGTACCATATGTTTATTCACAAAAACAATCTGCGTTACTAGTATCAGCTTATATTTTAAAGTTAACATCTGTGCTTAAAAAAAAAAAAAAAAAAAAAAAAAAAATCAATGTTTAGCAAAGCTTAAAGAATAACCAGTAGGTTTGGGGTGATAACTTATCAAATATTATAGAAATATAGAAACTATTTATAATACTCTATATTATAGCGTGACAATATTTTGACATTTATATTACAGGTTTTAGGCAAAATATTGGTATTGAAGAAGGAGGATAAATGCTAAACGTGATGGCATGTTAACCCTTTCAATGCCAAATGGAGTCCAAAATGTGTTATCAAAAAAAAAAAAACCCTTTCATGTGATTCCAATATTTATGAATCATTTGTAATCGTACATTTAACAAGCAGTAAATGCATAATGGTAAAGACAAAAAACTAGAGACGAGTGAAATAGAAGGGAAAGTTAAACAAACTTAACAGTAAAGCGAACACTTGGGATGTTCACATGCTAGATTTTCAAAGAGAACAAACAGTTTTTAGGCGTGAGCACTGCAAGCAGCACATCAGGCAGCAGATCAGACCACAGGTTTGTTAAATGAACTTCAAGTTCGTTGATGGTAAAAATGGTTTTCGCTGTTAAACTGGCATTAGCTGGTTAACTGCATCTAGGTGCACAGGCACAACTCCCACAAGCCACCAAGAGACCTACCACCAGCACAACAGTGATTTAACTACAACAGTTAATTACTTTTAATGATAACTATTTAATTGAACTCATTGTGTGACATTGGATTAAAATCCCAAATGGTCAATTTGGCAATTACACAATCTTTGACAGACTGAAAATATAAGCTAAATTCATTCCAATTTTTGATGCTGTGTGTATAGTGTAAAATCAAGCGCTTTTTAAAAAATTTAATAATGTAATGTCACTAGACAAAGAAGATTTTTGGTTTATGGATTTTGGCTGCTGGTCACGATTAAAAGCGCTGAAGGAAATCAAACAAAACTAATGCAACAAATTAAAACTAAAAAATAAATATTTATTAATTCAATAATATCAGCCCAGCCCTAGAACAAATATTTCTACAATATACAGCAGAGGGAAAACCTTACACCTGTCATTGAGAGTGCACTTTAAAAGCCAACATGTGAAAAGCTGAGGAAAATGGTTTCGTGCAAGAGTGTTGTGAACAGATTTCTTGCTGAAGAAATAACTTTGTGCCTAAAGCAGTGCATTGTGTAAGGTCCAATCATTAAAACCAAACTCACCTTTCAAGAAATCCCTACAAATCAGACTGGAGTATGAAAAGCAAAACATCAAACTTTAAGCATTTAAATCGTGAGATATAGCATCAGCATGAAATTAGCAGTATAAATCTTCACATATTTTCATTCACTGGAAATAAAACAACAGGTAAGGTCTCACCTCAAAATCCTCATCTGACAGGTAGACTTCAAGACGCAGTGGGTCAACGCCATGTGGAAGTGGGCGGCTCTGAAGTGCTGCAAGTGGATAAGTGCTTTGGCACAGACGAGACAGAACATCCTCCACCAAAGTAATCTGGTTATATATCTCTGCCTCCTAAACACACAAACACATACGAGATGTAATTATGCAAACTGGTGGAAATGTGGGGAGGAAAAAAAAAAAAAAATCATCCCACTATCAAATAAACCCTTTTATTAATTTCAAGCATACTCTAGCAGTTCACCAAAATCCAGCTTGGACAACCGTCACCAAAACTCAAAGCCGTCTGTCTTAAATTCTTAATTTTCTAGGAGGTCACTCAAGGAGACTGTCGTTTGTGGTACACGAGGTGGGACGAAATTTAGTACTCAAGGTCCTGGTTTACACCCAAGAAGAAGCAGTGTAGACAGACAAAATAACAGTATGTAAAAAAAATATGTAAAAAAGAGAGAAGAATACGGACCCCCGAGTCCAGCACGCCTCAAACGACTGAGGAAGCAGAGGCGCTGTTGTGAGTTCCTGATCAAATAGTGTTGTTGCTCCACGTGAAGTTGCTACTCGGGCGTACACCCACGAACCTGTAGCTGAAATCCCTTCCACTACAGAACCTCAGATGTGCAGAGGAGTAGGGGGCAGGTGTGTCTGCTACTTCTGAAGTAACCAGAAGTCCGGCAATCGCAGGTCACATGCAGACCGACTCACCTGCAGTCTACCCACCTTCTCGCTAACAATAATTAGTAAACATCATTATAACGAGCACCTTTCAGTTGAATGTTTTTGGAAAATGCACAGTACTTTCCCTGGCCAATACTACAGCGATCAATGGCATCTTGAATGCCCCTGATTGTAATGAATTGAAATATGCTGAAATATAAAGATTAATCAAAAGCCTTAAGGAATTCCAAACGAATAAAAGATCATTCTGTCAGGATTCTGTTTTGGGACCCATGTAGATATTATGCGTAAAATAAAAAAATAACAATGAGGACAAATTTGGTCTACCTCTCTATAACCAGCTAAGGCAAATGTCAACATTAAAGAAAGCAGTAGCAGCGACTTTGCATTTCAACTACACCAATCTGTTTTTATTAATCAAAACATTGGAAAACAACAACAAAAACATTCTAAATACTTCTGTGTCCATTCTCTACAACTCCAATATAGATGTTGCAGTTCAGACCAATACGATTAGTATAATTTTGAAAATACTGGTTATGTCATACACACAGCAATGCCAGACAATTCATGTTTGTGTACTGTACATATTTTATATGCATTTGTGCTGTCTTACCCCTTCTGAGAGCTCTGCAACATCTTCACGGTGCTCCCAGTTGGGGAACATGTTGGTAAAGGTGAGAGGTTCCAGTCCTGCATGAATTAAGTACGATTTCTGTGGAGTCTTCTCATTCTTTTCTGAAAAAGGAACAAGTAATAATCTCTGTAAAGCCAACATTAGTATAATCAAGTGCTTCACATTTAAAAGATGTTCAAATGAATCGCAGGGCAACATTAATTCAATGGAACCATGTCTCAAGCAACAAACAAATACACCGCTCACATCCACTAATTTTTGTGTGCAGTATATCTAAGACCTCAGCCGAGAAGCGAAACATGAAACAAAAAATATATAATATAAAACAATACAGGCTATAGCAAAGAACAGAGAACAGAATTTGATCAAATAAAATAGAAAAATAAAACAGAATATAAGACAACAGTATATAATAAATATGACAACATGGATAATATAAACAAGTTACTTAATCATTAATGTGAATATAATCATTCATAGAGTTTTATATCCTTAACCAAAGCATAGATTACCATGAACAACATATTTTGTTCGCTGCCTTGTTTGTTGTACCAATTGTTCCTTACAAATTGAACGTCTAGAATGGGAATGGAATACTAAAAGACTGTGGAAAACCCTACAAAGCCTTACAAACCCTTAAAACCTGTCCTTGCCTTCTCAATCTTAAGTTATTAGATTTTACTGATAGCTAATTATTACTCAAAAGATAATAACAATGGAATTGAAGAAATAATTGACAAATATTCCTTATGATTTTTTTTTTATTTGGGGATAAACCTAACATTTTTTTTTTCTCATGCCTTACCACGGCAGTACCGGAGCACAGTTTCCATGGCTCGCTTCCTATCAGCATCCCAACGAAGCCGAGCTGAACCGGTAGTTTCCGTGTCTTGTGGCCACCAGCCTTGCCAAAGGTACACCTCATGAAAGTTATCCACCAGAAATAGAGCTAGAGTGGGACAAGAATTAAATATTTATTTATTGTTATTATATAGTGAGACAATATACACCGCAAAGTCCATCATAATATTAAAGATTATAGTATCAGTGCAGTGGCACAGACATGACTGGTTCGTGTTATAGTTTGTTTGCTTATTAGTTGTATTTAACGACACACGGTGACATCAAGACTAGTTATATCCCACATCAATAATAACCGAGTAATCGATGAACCTAACGTGTCTTTGGACCGTGGGAGTAAACCAGATTACCAAAAGTAAACCTCCAAAGACATGGGGGAAGACATGTCGACCCTTCACAGACAGGACTCGGGCTGATTCACCCGGAGATTCAACCCAGGACCTTGTTGCTGTGAGACGGAAGTGCTACCCATAGAACCACTGTGCCATTGTCCCTTTAGTCTCTTGCAATTAAAATAAATTACTATTTCTTATATTGAATAGTTATTATTACTCCATCACTGCAATACTAATCAAAAGCCTTTGTGGATTTGAGTGACTAAATCCATCTGTGTGACTCTTATTTGCTTGTTGTGTAGATTTGCACTGTTTTGGAGCAGCAATTCTAAATTCTTTGTATAATATACAATGGCAATAAAAGCACCACCATATCTTACCTAGCTTCACCGTATATTAAATAACAATGGGATTTTTTTTCTTAAGAACGCCAATTAAAAATGGTGTACATTTCTTGTATAAAAAGTATTTCCTACAATTGTTTAACATATTTCCATATAGTAATCTAAACACTTCCCCTGGGTTCTCACTCAGAACGTTGTATGCGTCGGAGTATGACTGGAATTGGAATGGAATTGGATGGTGGGGGTTGGAAAAAAATACAACTACACAGACGATGCATTGTCCCACCCGACAATGGCCATCATCCCGTTTATATGCATTGCTGTAACATAGTCATGATGCATCATTACAACCCTAACAATGCGTACAGAACAGCTAGTCCGTTTCAGTGACATGGCTGATCAGTGTTTGTGTTTCATTGTTACCTGGCTGTGGAGCCGAGTATAGATCCTCCTGGAGGAAGGGGAATGCACTGACAAGGTTAGGAGCTCGAGATGCATAGAAAAACTCCTGAGCAACAAATTCACCTGACAAACTACTTAATTGGAAAAGACGTGGAGTGAAGTTAAATTTGCCTGGATCTGAAAGAGAGAAACAGAATAAAACACACTTGTACAAGTACAGAGAGTAAACGTAACACACAATGCAGTGTATAGTCAACAGTTAATTAGAAAGTAAACAACTCTTTAATGAAACTGTACCTTGAAGCATGCAGTCATAAGCCTTGCGATCTTTCCTTCCTAAAGCTTCCCAGAATTCCACTGGCTCCGCCCCCTCTTCGCACTCATAAATGGTCACATTGCAACTGCTATGTAGACCTGCCTCCAGTGGTCTCCTTGAAGATATAAAATAGTTGTTGGGACTCAGCAGGTGGTACTCGAGTCCTCTGAACAGCCTACCCTCAAAATACAAATATGAATAATATGTCTAACTTGGCCCAATGGCACGCTTTACATTTTACAGACTGCTTGTAGGTTTCTGAAAGTCATGACTCCATACAGGCAGCATTTTCACGGTTATTGTCACCGTTTTCAGACAGCATTTATTCTTTATCAAAAAAAATAAGGCTATGCCTTTCAGCTAGAACACTGGCCTACCTGTAGGGCACATGCACGCAATCAAACTGGGACACTTAAGAGACAACACTGATTTATTCTATTAAATCGAGCCACAATCAAATGTATATTGATTGAATATACATTTGTTGAAAAATGATGACAGATTTGGACTATTTTGCAATAGTTACATAAAAAACAAAGATTCTACTTTAAATGCATTGTCAATCATACCAATCTATGTATTTATTTATGAATGTATTGCAAATACAAAACAACAACAGTTTCCTATCCCTGATATGGGCTAATGAACTGTGTAACTCACTGTTCTCTGATCTTGTCAGCTGCAGTGTGCGCCACTTCGCGGGTGTGTGCTTGAGTCTTACATCCGTGCCAGAGGTAGATACGAGCTTTATTAATGTTAAGAAGAATCATTGACGTGCGGGAACGCAGACTGCTGCAGTGACAAGCCACCTCCAGCAGGTGGCCTTCTACTGGCACCTCACCACGAACACAGTACAAACGCCATTCAGCTGCAAAGAAAAAGTTGCACGTGAACTGACATACAACGGTTTGAACAAAAATGCAATGGCGAACAAGAAGGTCGGAATCAATATAAACTACATTTCAATTTTGTAGAGCACTAAATACAGATTTGAGTCCTTACTCTGAATGTTCTCCTCCTCTTCCTCTCTCTTCCCAGAATGCACTATCATGCCACCATTAAAGCACTGCAGGAAGCATGGTGGCTCTTTGCCTTGCTGCACCTGCAACTGGAAACCAACATTGGATTTAGTGGCGTATGCCACTGTCTATACTGAATGATTGTAGCAATAAAAATTGCTCGTTTCAAAACTGTTAACATTTCAAGTATGAAACAGTTTGGAATTATGAATCCAGTGAACTGACCCAATTCATGTATTGAATGTGAATATTTAAGGTATTAAATAGCATAACACTGGTAGGGATATTTTCTTTTAAAAAACCTTTTCAAAAGTCAGCATTGTTGTCTGTAAAAAAGTACCATCATTGTAATTGGTCTAACTGTATGTAAGAACGGACAGACCAGACATCGCTGTTATAGCAAGTCCATTCCAGTATTCGATGAATTCCGAACACACAAACAGCTCATTCTACTTTAATGAGGTGAGGCTTAATCGCCTGAACCAAATCTTATTTGAGAAAACGTACAAGGCGTATGAAAGCTGTGATTAAGTTATTGATTTCTGAACATAAGGTAAACCATTAGTATTGTTTTGGTAAAAATGAATATAAACTTTTGCTTGCATTGTTAAATGCTTTCTTTGTATTATTATACATTTTATTAATCGAGGCCAGAAAACACCACTTGTTATTTTGACCAGTTGTCATTTTACAAGCTACTAAACACTCCTGTCATATTAGGAATTTGTCAGAAATTTATACAATAAAACAAAAATATTCCATTGCACTCAAACACATTCAGGGTGATTCAAAAGCCACCCTTTCATTTTATGGCTGCCATTTTAAAGCCACCATAGTGGATCAGGGGCAAGTTTTGCCTAATGGGAAGAGCATATCAAATAAGAGCAGAATTGTCTCCAAAATCAATATCCGCGATCAGATTTGCAATATCGTTTGTGGTTTACATGTTATCATGTTTATGTTGTTTGTCACAGGTAAATGAAGATGGAAGTGATTATTCTGATGATCGGGGAACACAGCTTCTGTATCACAGCTGCAGACTTCAACAACCCACATCCAGAAAGATCACCAATAATCACACAGCACTGGTGCATCCCTTATAGCCAAATTCCGAGTACAAGTCCACGATGCAGCACGTAACGAGTGTTGTGACTTTTTCAAATATTTATATTAAGCAAAGAGACTGACAAATGAAAGGATTTGTCAAATAAATTCACAGCTATCAAACTGGCAATATACGTCCGTAACAATTACATTTAATGGTTGTTAAGATGTTTTATCCAGGCGAACCCAGAAAAGCAACTGACTGACATCATACCTGCGCTCCTCTCTCCTCATCCAGCTCAATTGTCATCAGTGCAGAAGTTCCTTTCTCACTGACTGTGGAGTTCCTGCCCTGCCAAAAGAAATAGCAGCACTTCTCTCGTCCTGGACCAGCACTTCGAATCTGCTCTGGCTTCTGCCTGTTGCCCACTTTGGAAACACAAAACGCAGGTTTTGTGATATAAATAGCAGGTATAAATGAAGTATGAAGCATAAAGTATAGATGAAGACATTAAACAGCACACACAAAGCAAAACGGGGTTATGATTACATAGCATGCTTGTGACCCCTGTTGGGCAGATCTGTTACAGCAGCTTTTGTCATTACATTAATAGTGTTACACGTTTCTAAAACAGCAGTTCCGTTTCAGGTTTCTGAATATTGAATACGAAACTTGTACACGTCTGACATCTGTTACAAAGTCTTATCTTTTTAATGCCCTTTTACAGAGTTCAGATCAGATAGTATAAATAATTTGCCATTCTAAATATAGGAATTCATTTGAAGCAACACCAACAATCACTTTGAAGATTCAGATGTCATTCATCACAACTGTCAGCAAGGAATTCAAGCAATAGTACCCTAGTCACAAAAATTAGGGGATATTTAATTATGTAATATTTCATTTTGAAATTTTTATTTTGTGAAAAACAGTTTCTTCTTGTAATGCCATAGCTGTTACAGTAGAAAAGTCCAGTATGATTTTTCTAAGGTATTTAAGCAAGGCACTTTAGAGACAATTAGAGACAACGTTAACTATAAACAACTATTTACCATAACGCATGTGCCATACACTATAACTGTTGTAAACCTATCCTGGTTACATAAAAAGAAAACATTTAAACGCAGCCTCTTCCTGCTTGCGATACTGACCTGCCACGCTCACCATGTATTTCCACTTCACCACATAAGCGTCTCCCTCATGAAACTGACCGATGCTCTGCTTCGGAAGGCGGCTATAGTCAAACTCCAGGACGTGCCATACATCCACACCAACTGTGCTGATCTCCAAAGAGCGAAGGCAGTCCTCCGAAGACCCACTCTCTATACGTCCATGACCCCTACCCACATCTTGCCCGTCAAGGATCAAGCTGACTGTGGACTGAAGCACCGGGAGCATCAGAGCTACATCATACGCTGCGCACTCCGAATGGGACACTGCACCCTGAGAGACATGATTCAGTGCGATAGAAAGACCCAAAAAGGATTCAAGTTAAAGAAGAATGAAATCTGGCTGATGAGAGGAAAAACCTTAAAACTGAAAAAAAATGACAGGTAATGAAATTGGAACTCCAGACAGATAGCCACCTTCTGTTCAGCAAACTGTTCAATGCCATTCTTTGGTGGTGAGCCAGCAGTCTCTTTCCAGTCCAGAAACTTCTCCCTGAATAGAGAGGTCTCGTTGTGCTCAGTCAACCTGCCAAATATAGCCCAGTCTGGCCGACCCTGTCCCTTCCTGAAAATGCATACAGCGATGGTCAAATGTTGTTAACTCAGCAGAAAATTAAAGGTTACCCTGTATATTTATTAATACTCAAAAACCTAGGTATGACTGAATTGCATCCTCCTGGGTCAAGAGGGTTGATGTCACAGTTGGTGTAGTCAAAAGTGCCGTTCCACAAGTGCTTAGCCAGCTGAAATGCCACCTTCTTCTGTGACAGAGTGACCTCTTTACCATGCCAAACATAGACTTCACTTCCAAAATCAAACACCAAAACCTACATGGTGAGAGAATACAAAATGATCACAAACAAAAGCCCGACTCTTTTCCCTCATTTAACTGTGCTATGTTACCCGTGAGTTTCTGAGCTGATTCTGAGTACGTGTGATGCCCCGACTGGCTCGTGCACACTAACTGGTGCCTTCTCGATCATCTTGTCCTCCACTGACAGAGCTATTTAATGCTACACCTAATCCTAGCCTCAACATCAGTACCCATAAAATATTTTGGTGCTTTTGGTTTTTCAAATAAAACGCTGTTTGTGTAAAGAAGCATTAGCAAAACAACCCAAAATTGTCAATGTTTGAGTGTCTGGTCGTCAGTGGTCCCACCCCCGTACCTCTTTAGATCCCAGGAGCGAGCTGCGAGGGACTCTACCCCAGAATTCATCCTCAGGAACCAGCCTATCATCCACCAGACGGAAGACACAATTTGTCTCTACAATTGCATTCTCAAAAACCTCATCTTCTTCTGGGGAACCAGATGCTGTTGTGACACATGTTTTATGATACATATTTAAAAAGAAGCAGCAACATAATATGCAACACAAACAGCAAAACAAGAGGAGCTATGGGTGCTCTGGAGAACAGTACAATATGCCAAAGATGTATTATTTAGGGATATAAACAGCCAATGGGAATTTCAATGTGATTAGATATTACTGTGCAGGTTAGGATTAAAGGGCCGTACCCTGGTAACTGCCTGGTCCTCCCAGAACTTTCCAAAACTCAATAGCAGCAGAGCATTCGGTGCCCTCCTCAATGACCTCAACTTGTGTTGCTCGGCAACCAAGATCATGGTTCAGCTGTATGAAAGTGGCTAGCTCTGATGCCTAATAAAAATGGGGGAAAAAACACATTATGTATGGTAAACCCCATCTCTGACCCAATATCCACACTCACACCAACCAATTTATTATGTACTATAAAATTTATTATCTCCTTGTTTCTACACTATTTGTTCTATACTCCTTGTTTTTAGATCAAAGTTGGTATGCAAAGAGATCAGATAAAGTAGCATGGAAAGTAGAAATGCAAAGTGCAGGAGTATCATTAACACTTTATTTGATTGCTTTCCCTATAAATAAACAGAATGCTGCTATTCCAATATAAGTTTCTGGCCTGAAATGCTTCAATGCTTTGAGTAGTTGCTATGCACAACCATACCTTTGCCCTCTCTATGACGTTTGAAAACTCTCCTAACCAAACAAAGCAATGTTCTGGTGTAACTAGCAGGAAGCAGTCACCGCTGTTCAGAGATGAGGCCCTGGGTTCCACTAGTCTTGTCTGGACATGTCGGCGACCTGAACAAGCAAAACGGACAGCGGAATCTATACAAATGGGAACGTTTTCAAATTATGTAATCAAAAATACTGAACCCCATTATAAACTGTATTAAGTCATACACGAGTAATGATGCATGAATATAAATTCGCGTAAATGCCATGTACTGCATGTCCAATTCAATTTTCTTCACAATTATTGATTTTACAGTAAATGGAAAGACAATTAGCACATTTACTTGCATAAAACACTTAAGTCAACTGCAGTGTAACAATTCAAAATATTTTCTGACTGTAAAAAAAAAAAAAACCTTATGGTCCCACTAATCAAAATATTTCCATGCCTATGGGAGCATGACATACGATTGTACCTTCTGGTGTTTACATTTCTTCTCAATGATGCACGTCCACAATGCTATTTCTTACTCTGTCTACCAAATACCACTCAAGATTACACTTCTAATACTTTTAAATATCTGGATGTGTGGAACTAACCTTTGATTTGCATGAGCATGAGCTTCTTATAAGGAGCCGCGCTGTTGTTGGTCATCTGCTCAGAGACGCCGACACTACGTAAACTCACACTGCTGTAGTTCTCCTTACTGGCCAAACCGGCCAGAGCCGCATCTGACAGACTGGAGCTCTTACTCACTACAAAAACATGGACATAGCATTTCCTTACTGTATCTCTTCTGTCACGTGTAACCCATTATGTAGCACAGCTTCTCCTTTACAGCATTTAAAAGCAATATGAAAAATCAACATTCACTTTATTCCTTTTAATTACCTACATTTCTTCTGTATAAGCAGACTCCATTCACCATAGTCTTATCTTTTCTCTTCAATTAGGAAACTGACTTCTCAATACTCACTTTTCTCCTGGTTGATCCTCCTACTCTCCAGAAAACCAATGTTGAGTCTCTGCTCAGTGTACTCGCGTCTGATATCCTCTCGTGCTGCCAGAATCTTTAAAGGATTACGTGACGCCTGGACATTACGTGAGGGACGCACTGCTCTCTTGTGCTGCACCATTGATGAGGACAACCTGGGGTCAAACAAATTAAGGTCAGTCCGATTGCATACATGTTTACTTATACATTGGATTGTACAGTACAACAATAACTTTGTGGAAAATTTGTGCCAAGAAGCAACGTGAAATGGAAATGTTTGTACTTTGCTTAACACTACAAAGCAGCATGCTGGATTGACCTACATATACCTAGATGTTACAAGTGAAGGTCATTTGACCAAGTGAACAATTGAAGGTCATTTGACCATATTCATGGCTTTAGCATTTGAACAGTGATTTATTGTAAATGAGAAAGAGGATACTCAGAATTAGGGGATAATTTTAATTCTTGGGAGCAGTGCAGTACAGTATCATAAAATGAATATTATAATTATATATTATCACTATTATACAATGACAATTTCAACAATATTTTTGTTGAAAAACACACACACACACACACACACACACACACACACACACACACACACACACACACACACACACACACAAAAATATATA
>JAUZST010007140.1:0-14379 GCA_034779995.1 Parotocinclus haroldoi | reverse complement strand
TGTAAGACTGTATTAATTGTAAGTCGCTCTGGATAAGGGCGTCTGCTAAATGCTGGAAATGTAAATGTAAAATGTAATGTAAACCAACTACTCCTACTGTGGGAATGTTTAGTCTTTGCGAGATCCCAAATCAAAACGTTATCGCCCGCTAATATTGGTTCAGTCAGCTCTGATTCATTCCGGAATAAAAGTCGTACCCTAAGGTAAATAAGAGATGTTTTTTGATCATGCAAGCAGCCTTTCATGGAAGCTATTACACCATTTGGTTAGCACATATCCCTGCGATATCATTCGCTGCTTATCACCGGGCAAACTGTACGCTCTGCGATTACATCAAACTGCCTTACGTACACCTTTCTGTTCAAGCTTGCCTTATCGCTTTGGGTATTGAGGTTAATTTTGTGTAAGAGGGGATCATTAGGGAGCTTTCCCAGGCTTTAATGTTAAGCTATTCAAACAGCCTTGTCAAAGTTTAGATGAACTTGCTGTTAACCCCTGCTGGAGTTCATATTTTGCATGAACCATAGTGAATTAAAGTGCAATGGGTAGCATGGGATGTCGTTAGAAAGTCAAGTCAATTTTTTTTAATATAGCTTTTTTATAGTGGAGCATTGCCTCAAAGCAGCTTTACAATCTTATATTATCTTAAAAGGCCAATTCCAAATTGAGCAAACCTAGGGCGACAGTGGCAAGGAAAAACTCCCTGAATGTAGAAGGAAGGACCAAGGCTAAAAGGACCAAGGCTAGTACCCTTGTACTACTCTACTTGGGTGGCCTAGATGTGAACTGAAATGGTTAAGTTTGTATTAAAAAATAAAATTAAGCAAATAACAATGAAATTAAGTAATGCAGAAGATATGAGATCTTCTTGAGTCCTATTTTTACTGTACTTAATTATTATAAGGCTTCTTACTTTAAACATTTCAAAAGATAATTCTGTACATTTACTCACTACATTTACAAAAGTGTCTTGCTGCTTTGGCTCTTATGAATCTATTTTATAATCTATATTAGCTATTCTAATTAGCCAATAAAGCCCAAATCTTGAAACTGGGGCGAGGGTTTGCCTGTTTCTCAGGGAAATAAACAAATATTCACTGAGCAGAAACCGTACTCCATTTTGAATCTCCAGTTTTCCAGGGTAAGCAATACGTAGTTCTCTCCTGCACTTGGATGAGAGAACCGGCAGTGCGTGATGTGAGGAGTCACATGACAGGAATAGTGATCTCTGGGAAATGTAGTGAGTAAAAGCCGGGGTTGTGCAATAATCCTTTTTTGTTTTTAACTTTCAGTACATTATCCAATACGTTCCGAGGTATTATAGAGTTTATTACATCATACCCTTTATGTTCACTCTGAACACTAAATATAAAGTCAAATGTATTTATGTATTTATTTCTTTACAATGGTGCATTGTCTCAAAGTAGCTTTACGATGTTATATCATCTTAAAATATCAATCCCAAACTGAGCATGCTTAGGGTGACAGTGGCAAGGGAAAGCTCTTTAAATGTAGAAAGAAGAAACCTTGCGAGGACCAAGACTCAAAAAAGGGCCAATCTCCTTGGGTGGACAAGATGTGAACTGATATGGTACAATTAGACACATCATCTCCTGATAACTAAAGTCAGCACATTACTACAATACATCACATAGCAGCCTCGAAAGTGAAGGTTAATTATGCAGCTAATACTAGCCTAGCCCCCTTTTTTCGCAGAACACATGAATCCTGAAACAGTGAGTGTGTTTACGTGCTTTGAATAATCCGATAACTGATGATGTCAGTAAAATCGACAAGTTTAAATGCACTTGGATTATCAGATAACGGCGCTTCCACGACTCTACTCTGCAACCAGCCAATGATCTCACACAAGGATGTGACGTACTCTTCAAAATGATTAGAAATATTATCATTCTATTCAAATTTCTCATTTCTTGAAGCATGTACTGGGTTTCATTCCAGGGTTGCCAGATCCAGGGAACATTCCACAAAGCCAGGCTTTTTGAGACAGGTCTGGATTCATTTTAGTGCCCAAGATAGTCTAAATTCATGTGCCGTTAAGTTACTATAGCAACATGTGCGTTTGGACAAATGTCCTTCATGCTGGGCTCGAGGTGAAGCATTATCAGTTCTGCAAGGCAAGCCGTGTGACGCAAGAATCACCGGCTTAAAGAAGTGTCCCGGAGCGACGTTCCACTTCGGTACCATCCAATAAATAGTTGTGCGTGTATCCGATTACATTGGAATCATCTCTGCATTTCTTCTCATCTCTTTTCCCATCTTTACCTTTAAGTTGCTGTTAAAAGTTTTCTTTTCCAGTTTGATCAGTGACCAGAACCGATTCAAAGCACCAGCCACAGGTTAAGTAATCTGAGCTCAGCTTTCAAAAGAAGATGATAAAGCCATGTTGTGAAAATACCCCCAGCCATCCAACGTCTGACATCTAATCTGATTATCGCCCACACCTTGGTTTGATTATCTGATGAACCACCATCATGCCCTTTCGGCAGGATGAAAAGGCGAAACAGAAACGCTACACTCGCAAGAGGACGCGGCACCATTATTTTCACCCTGAACATCTGTGCTATAGGAAGTGAACCGCTTTGATTGTACAGGAGTACAGGAACAGTGCAGCACAAAGCAAAACTGTACAGTAATTTCCCGTTTGTGTGTGTGTGTCTGCGCGCGCGTGTCGCCGTCGCAATTGCTCACGTCGTTGCCTTTGATCAGATATTTTGAAACGTGTCGGGAAGCTGCCCAGGCACGTTCAGCTCCAGCCATTTTAAGCTGCCAATCAAGGCGCACCGCACAGACATGAGAGAAACTGAACTGGATCAATCTGAGCAATATCAGGTGTCCATCTAATAGATCAGCCGCATTTTTCTTACATGAGAACAAGAATTATTTACATTCCTGCAGTGTGCCTGCGTCTGCGTGACACGGGTCGCTTGCTGCTCGCCCAGCGCCGCAGCGGCTCTTCAGGTTTGAGACGGACGCGTGAAAGGCCCGTGCCTTCCAGGGGAATTCACTGGAATATAATCAGGCCCGAGCAAGGACACAAAAACGCCCTAATCTTTCTGAAGTACCCTTTGCGGATTGGTTATTGGGAGATCTTTCTTTTCAACGAAACAAAAGGAGTCCAAGATGCTGAGCGCAGCAGAAGCATTCGAGAAGCAATGAACGACTCAAAGACTTTATGTCAGCCCGTCTGACTTATTTAATCACTACAAGTGGTAGGGTAGACAGACTTTGATTAAGTATGGCTCGCCGATCAATAAAGTCCTTGAACTTGCATAAGTCACTGCCAGATACTGGCAATATTACTGATGGCCTATGTTTTATTCACAGGGCTCAGAGAGCATGGCGGCCCACAACGGCGTGAGCCCCTGAGCGATTTTCTGCTGGATAAATAGAAATGTTTACCCCTTTTTTTCCCTAGAAGTACAGATGTATCTTAAAATGGTATGAAGGCTGACTTTCTAGCGGCTGCTTTACCCAAATCTTCACATTAAAATGTAATCGTAGGGGTATGAGCTGATCTCACAGAGATGGCAAGTAAAAAAATGGGGTGAGACTGTGGAATTTGTCATATTTAATAGCCTTGGGGCTTTATCCTTATAAAATGTGGTCAAGAAAAACCTGCAAATGATGCAAGAGATCTTGGAATACTCTGCCATGAACGCGCACAGGTCACGAGAAGCCCAGAGCATTTTTTACAGGCTTTAGCACTAGAACGGGAGGTTGCCCACTCCGACTACTCGCCCTCCTCGCTAACATATGCGCACCTTAAACAAACGAAGCGTCGGCGGTTACGTTTCGGTTGAGCGACTGGACCAAAAATGTGTCCTCTTAGGGCCTCGCCCTGCGTTTTCGCCCAACCTGTAAGACGTTTACACGTATGGGCCACTTGGTCTACAGGGAAGAGGTCAGACCATCATGTCCACCCCTTTTGTGGACGGATTTGGGCTGATCACGGCGCCATTGTCGCGCCTCATGAACGTGGCAGCATCCATTTTTATTGGCGTGACCTGGCAGATGGGGGAATCTTTCATTTAGAGTAGAGAAAGAAAGTGACCTAGGCAGATTGGAGAAAGCACCTCTGGGGCTCGGCGGATAAATTGGACGAAGCAAGTTGGGTGCAGAGCCGAATGCAGGTGTCCTCTGATTCAAAAAGCAGTGACTCATTGTCACCTCGCTTTCATTTGGAAGCACAATAAACACTCGGTTTGCACAAAAACTCTCAAACGCTCAGGTCATTCCATGGTGAAAGCATGTACCAGGTTTTTAATAGCTTGGAATGTCTTTAAAGGCTTTAGATTTCAATATTTCTTCTAATGGTGAAGGATCGAGAGAGGAAAATGTGGAAAGGCCAACGACCACAGCTAACTACCACTCTTGAGCCATTCCGTCCAACGGGTGCGGTTCTCATCCCGAGGACACGAAATGTATAGGCAATTAACTAACTAACATAATAAAAAGTTATTAGTAATCACTGTCCTGCACAGTGATACAAAAACAGTATATATGTGTTTTATTCAGTGGTTTCCAACATTACAGTGAATTATTTTGACAAAATGATTGCAGAAATCTTGTTTTTTTTTGCACTGGTGTCTCTCCATATGCCAGCAGTCACATATTTTTCAGAACAAAATTGCACATTTGAGGTCATTTCCCCATTTCCACTGGAAATTATGGAACGCGATTCAAAAAGTCACATGCTGAATATTAAGCTGTGTGAACCGGACTATGCCCTCTCTAATTTCTCCTGTATATTTAATGATATTGTAACTATGACTGAGAAGCTAAACTTGCTATCCTGATACCGAAATGATTTTGTGATGGTATTTGTTTACTGAAAAAAAAAATAATAATAAAATAGTACTGGCACCATGTGGTTACATTTGATGCAAATCTCCTCCGATAAAGACTAACATCACCCTTTTAAAAACAATGTACAACTAAAATGAAATTGCCTGACATTGACCAGTACTCAGTATGAAGAGGTAAATGCACTTAGGGGATATTTCAAAACGAATATGAAGAGGATCCCACAAGAACGGTGTGTTATGGCCATCTTGGGTGACCATACACCCTCCTGAGCAGTTTGTTTGTTTATTTGGCCTCTTTAACGTCGCTATCAGCATCAGTGGCCATCTTCGGCGACACACACAAGGTTATATCCATACACAAGTTCATCTCAAGACTAGTCATACACACACACACACACGCACGCACACACACACACAGTCAATGAAAACATTTGAGTAATCATTTAACCTAACATGCATGTCTTTATACTGTGGGAGGAAACTGGAGTACCCGGAGTAAACCCATGCAGACACAGGGAGGACATGCAGACTCCACACAGAAAGGACCCAGGCCGCTCCACCCTGGGACTGAACCCGGGACGTTCTTGCTGTGAGTGCTGCCCCCTACTGAGGACTCTCGTCCAGTTTAACATACTTCTGTTCACCCCATGAATATGTCACTCACGACTCAATCACCATAATTGAGTTTGCATCTGGTTTTCGTAGACTTTTCATTTGCTTTTCGAATGATCTCGCTTGATGACCTAAAATCAAACGCTTCATTTTTCAATGGCTTCATTTTTGTGAGTAGTCTACATGAGGAGTTTAGGAGTTACAGCATGCAAACGGTAGCCAATCAGCAAAATGACTCTCCTACTGAATAACAGAACGTCCACTTTATCGCCCCCCCCCATACGCATGGTGGGATAAGCCTGTGTGTTGCCGTTGTAAAACTTCTTGTACGTTATATGAGCCGCTGTAACTAGTGCAAGTGTAATGTATGCGTTTCCATTCTGATAAAGCTATGTGCTCAGTGTCTGAATGATTAACACTGATCTGTGCTTTCACAATACCCAGCGGCTTTTAAAGTAAACATTTAATCTAGCAAGGTTATGAGTTCCAGCCACAGAGTCACAGTGGTAACGGCTCTCTCCGGTTTACGTTTAAATGTTTTGAGATTTGAATTCACACGGTTATATCAGAGAACGTGGAAATGACAACCGCGCCCTGCAACCTAACCTTAAATAAACTACGCTAATCTTTTTTCCATTGTTTTCTTTTTCAAAATCGCTCCGAACCCACGTGGAAGGATCTGGTTTTGGCAGTAGGGTACATCCATGATTACATGATTCTAATCAATCTGTAAACCAAATCCTATCCGGATCTACGAAGATTTGGCTCGAAGATTTTTTTTTATTTCTTCCAAATTTAGAGACATTCAGTCTTACACATGCACACTTTGTTATAAAAGCCAAAAAAAATCTGTGAACAAAAACGCACCACTCGGTGTAAGTGTGCTAGAGTGTGTGTTTTTGTTCACGTGCTGGTATAAAAGAGCAAAAAAAATGAGATTTAAAAAAAAAAAACAACAAAAAAATAGCGTGACAGGACGCAAGAGTCGGAGCCAAACTAGATAAATAAGCATTTAGCGTATGGCGGATAGCAGTGTCTTTTCCTTTTCCTTTTTGTTGCCATGTTGGTCGGTGGGACCCACTTGTGGAACGAGTAAATGAAAAGAGCGTTTTTAACAAAGTGAAAGTGCTTGAATGAAATAAGGTATTATAATACATTGTAATGTTACATTATAATACATGATAATGTTATTTTATGTATATTATGTCAAAATAAGGAAAACATACAATATTAGCACATACAGAATAATTAATTTATAATTATAATTAATACATTGTTTTCTATAAGCACAGAGAGAATCACCCTAGCCTGGAATCATAACCTACTTTTCTTCATAACCAAATTTCTTTACACATTTGCCTTATGGAATTTATTCAAAACATATACAATAAAGTTTGGAATAGTGATCAGCCCCCTTTTTTTTTTAACATTTTGTAGAGCCACCTAACGCTTTAATTACAGCCACCAATTTGTTTTGATTAATCAACCACTGGATTTGCACATCTAATCTGGGGAATATTTGGCAATTCTTCCTCGCAAAATTGGTCAAGTTCAGTGAAATTCAAGCTCGGCTCTCATCTAGTTTTTCTCTTCTAGAATTTCCTGGATTTAAAAGGCTCTGACTTGGCCACTCAAGGCCTTTCACCTGCCTATCCTGCAGCCGCTGTGCTGTTTTTTTTTTTCCGGTCGTTGTCTGTGCTGGGAGTTTAGCCGCCTACCCATCTTCAGCTCTCTAACAGAGGGCGGCAGGTTTCTTTCATGAGTTTAGGCGAAAGACCATTTTCCTGTCAATCCTCACCTATTATCGAGTCTTTGCTGAATAAGAGCAATCCCATAATGTAATGCTGAAGCCACCACCGTACTTCACAGTAGTGGGTTTTTTGAATGGTGTGCCGTGTTTCATCGCTGCCGAACTGAGTGCTTGGATTTCAGTCCAGAAAGGTCAATCTTGTTCGAACAGAGAGTCTGAATGAGAGAATAAAAGAGGTTTGTTCGAACTCAAAAGGGTTACGGACTCTACAATAAGTCTTGGAAGTAAAAGTCGCTGAGAGTCCAGGCAAGATTCACTGAAGCAGTTTGTGTGGGCGGCTCAAGATAAAGAATCAAAATCTTACCACTGTCCAGTTGGTGGGTCCAAATGGAGAAAACATCTTCAGACATGAGGAGCCAAAATATATGCTATATTAAATCAATCATAACTATTCAGTAAATCATAATATTTAGCTCGAACGATAGTCATCAACTCGACTCTTTGAAATCCTGTCAGTGAATTTCAGTCCAACAAACGGCGGCATCACCATTTTTAAGAGCAGTTTGTTTCTTTTAAATGCTCCACTCCACTACTTGATTTAAACATACCTGTGTAAAACTCCCCTTTTTAGTTTTTTAAATATACCTTTGATATTTATTACAGAAACACAATTGTCCCAGCGACATGAGGAAACCTAGAGTGCCTAAGAAGATCAACAGTTTAAAGTGTACACAATTATTTTTGGAAGTAGAACGCATTATGCTGCACATTAAAAAGCGTTTAAAAGACGAAGTTTTATATAAAATAGGAGAGTCACGTATGAAACCGAGCAAACACTTTGGAACACTTGATGCTTCAGGAAACTTAAGCTATCCGAGGACCCCTATGATCTCTTGTAGATGTAACATAAAAATACCTGCTTCTGAAAAGAAAACTGTGAAGCGTGACTTGCAGCGGAACCAACACGACTGCGTTATTTATGGCTCGCAAGTTACAAAGCGTCATGTATAAACCTAGGATTCTGATTGGTGCTTCACTGGGTGACCAAGGAATTGCTTAAAAGTAAAAAAAAAAAAAAAAATGATGGGGATATTTCATTAGAGGACATTTCAAGTCAAGTTGAATGTATTTCTATAGCGCAAAAGCAGCTTTATAATCTTATATTATCTTAAAAGGCCAATCCCAAATTGAGCGAGCCTACGGTGACAGTGGCAAGGAAAAAGTCCCTCAATGTAGAAGGAAGAAACCTTGGGAGGAACAAGACTCAAAAAGGGACCCGTCCTGCTTGGGTGGCCTAGATGTTACCTGAAATAGTTAAGTTGTAGGAACAGTAAAATTAAGTAAATAATACAATTTAAATGAAATGATGAAATAAGATTTCATTTTTCATTATATTTGATTTCCTTTTTGTGAGTAGTATATATTAAATAGATAAATACGTGAATTCAAATAAAGGTTTCAGAAAGTAGCGAGATTTAAAAAAAAAAAAAAAAAAAAAAAAGGGTTTTGAGTTTTAAATGTAGTGGGTAAAAGGAAGTAGGTACTTTGTTTCGCAACACCATGGTCATGACTGATTACTGTTTTTCAATATGTATTTTCAGAATTTGTTTGTGTTTTATGTAGTGTAGTGTATTCATTCCCAGCTCCCTTCCAGAAATGTAGATTCGTAAACACAAATAAAACATAAAAATGTATATACTCTATGCACATCGGCTATACACCTATCTTTTTTGCGCCGTGTGTTTGTTTTCTATTGTTATTTGTTTGTTATTTGTGATTTCATGCACTCTGTTAGCCAGTTTGAGCTAATTAGTGCTGTTTGTTTAGGATCCTGGGAAACCGGACGTATCCTTGTTTGTTAGCTGGTGAAGGACTTCCGAATGACACTTCCTGATTCTCAAGACATTCGATGCTCTGAGCTCGCGCACAACTTAACGCAATTCACAGGGCGTCAGTTTTCTGTTCCTATAAATAATCACGACTTTAAAGCTATGGTATAATGTAATCTTAAAATGTTTGATCATTTGGAAAACAGAAATCGGGCAGTTACGCTGAATCCATGTTCCTAAGCACATTTCACTTTTATTTTATATTTTTACTACGAAAACCAGCAAAAACAAATCGCACTATTTTGTTCTGTTTGACACTTGATGCTTCATTGATCCACCAGCATATAATACACCGAAAACTTGTAAAACATTTCTTGAGCTCCATGTACGCTCAGCTGTAATAGCACCCAAATTATCAGACGCTCTTCTCTCAATTGTTCAGGCAAAGAAGACTGAGAGCCGCAAACAAGAATGGGGTCGTGTCTATTCAGAGCACCGTAAACTCTTTATCTGCCCTCCCCTGTGCCTCTGAAAGGATGTGTCTGTCATCCCTGGGTCACTATTTAACCGCCAACCTGATAAAAGCAACAATTGGGGGATGGGGAGACCCTAAGTGAGTGCATCATTGCACAGGACATGCCATGCCATGCCATGAGAACATTTCGAACCACACCGACACTGCCTGATTGACAGAGCAGGACGGAGGCTTCACAATAACCAGGCCCAGAGTCTCCGTTAGCCCCCTGGTGACCAAGAAAAGGTGGGAATCAGACACTCCTGCTTGGATGGACGCATCTAAAGCGTCCTACAGAGCTGTAATATTTATAGATATTTATATAAAGTACAGCCCGTTTACCACTCTTTAATGTTGCCATTCTTTTTCACCAAACAAAAAAAAAACAACATTTTGGCACAGAGGATAGAAAGAAAGTTAGTGTTTCGGATGTTATTTTATCCCTTTCTTCCTAAAAACTTCTAAAGGTGTCACAGTACATTGTCACACTTTTCATTTTCACCTCCTCTCCACATTCGCCATTGGGGACAGGGCAGGACTGTAGGCAGGCCACTTCATTACCTGTACACTCTCTTCTATGGAAATGCCTTTGTAATGTGTGCAGCATGTAGTTTTGCATTGTCTTGGTAACAAAATGCATGGATTCCCCTGGAAAAGATGTTGTCTTGGAAAGCAGTATATGGTGATCTAAAATGTCAGTGTACTTTTCTACATTAATGCTGCCATGACAAGAGCACCATACCATGGTAGACCCTGGAATTTGGACTCTTGCTGATAACAGCTTGAATGGTCCTTTACGTCTTTGGCCCAGAGCACACGGCAATCATAACTTTAATTGAGGGGAAAAAAAAAAACCCTCTGGAATACAGATTCCAGACTTCTGAAAACAATACACATTTCCACTGTATGATGGTCCAACCCAGGTGCTTCCAAGGCAAAATAAGTTTTTTTTTTTTTCACAGCAAAGGTTTAAGTGGCATTTGTGACCGTGACTCTGTATTTTAGTGCTTGACAAAGTAATCCCTTGCCCCTTGGTTCCATCAGCAATTGCTGAATGGCAGTTCTTGATGTGGTGCCGTCTCAGGGATCGGATTGCACAGACGTTCGGTTTAGGCTAGCGCCCTTGGCCTTTACGCACTTAAATGCTTCTAAATTCCCTGGATCGTTTAATGATATCAAATCCTTTCCAATCTTTCTTTGAGGACCAATAATATCAATAATTTTCTCATGCAGAGTTAACGTACTAGAGATCCTCTGCTCCTCAAAGACTCAGCTTATTGGACTCAGCTAAATTGTCCCATCCCAAGGCCTGAAATGCAGGAATTTATTTGGCATAGTTTTGCATTCTGGAATATGTTTATTAATAAATGACTACCTAATTTTTGCTCGTCATTTTTGTAGAGCTTTCGATTTTAAATAGCGTACATAAACAACATATTCATATGTTATTCATATAACGTATAATAATTTGTACTTTACATTATTATATTGCGCTCTTAAACAGGTTTGGCTTTAGTGACCACTACGGTGGAGAAAGTGGAGTCTAGACATGATTGAATCTCAGTGCAGAACTGCAGAAACCCATGATAATCTTGGCAACAAGGTCAAATGGTGCAGGGTGGCCACCTGCCCTGTCCGCCTGCCAGACTCTAATTGAAACGTGATAAATGTCCTCGCCAAGTCAGATGTTACATCC
Organism: Parotocinclus haroldoi; assembly: GCA_034779995.1. Classification (NCBI taxonomy): domain Eukaryota; kingdom Metazoa; phylum Chordata; class Actinopteri; order Siluriformes; family Loricariidae; genus Parotocinclus; species Parotocinclus haroldoi. The sequence continues at coordinate 3,149 of JAUZST010007140.1, read as the reverse complement.
CTCTAAAGCAAGGGTCACCTCAGGTCTCCAGAACTGAGCACTCTTGATCTTTATAGTGTCCAGTTATTTGCTCAGAAGAGTTGATTTGCTCATGGACTCCGTTGATCATCCCCAGACCTGGCAGAGGCAGAGGTTAATGGCCCCTGGTTCCCCTTGTGGAGAAATTCTTCATTGAACTGGTGCTTTATTTTATTAGCCATGGTAAGAATCAATGGGGAAAATAATTCATCTTTCTTGCTGGGGACTATGGGATCATGGGTCACAACATTAAAGAGGGTATCAGAATAGGACTCAAGAGCATATACACAAACTCGTATTAATTTCCTAAATGTCACCGTCTGTCCACGGGAGGCCAAGTGCATTTACTCGTTCATCATGCTGAAGCTGCAGGAGAACCTGCACCAGTGATCAGGTCTATAATTTCTACATAGACTATTTAGGTTAATACGATACACTACGTGCAATACACTATAGGTTTCTAGGTTTACCTTATCCCTATCCTGTATAACATGCAATTGCTATGGCAACCCATTAAGTTAGTCATCCGCATTCAATTAGCAAAGATTTAGAATTTCAGATCAAAAAAAGCAAGAGGTTGGGAGATAAACATTTTTGCAGAGCGACATCAAATCAAGACCAAGACTTCATACATCATATATTAATACCCAATATTATATTTCATCATATATTGCTAACTAAAATTATTATTGATTACCATTATACTACAGTCCAACTAAGGCAATGTAACCTTTGCAAGCAAGTGATGATGATGATGATGATTCCGTTTCCCGTCTCCTCTCAAACCTAATCAGAATCACCACAAAGTCAACTTAATGCATTAACAACATCCATTCTATTATTAAATGTGAAAACATAATAACATTTCGATCTTCCCTCAAACCAAACTGTACTAAAAGTGAGTGGGCAAAAATGCACAAGTCTTAATGTCAGACTATTCAAAATAAAACATGTTCGTTGACTGGATGCTGAACCAGAAGAGCAGGACCTTGATTTTCCCCATTAGAGTGAAATTCCGAATTTCCTCTGCTTGAATTAACTGTTAATATCAGAAATAATAGAAAAAAAAAGTTCCGTTTATAATGCGACTGCCTAGACGCGTCTGTGTCCAAGGCCACCTTACCCTCAGACTGAGACATGACTGAGTCCAAATGAGGTTGGGACTAGTGAAGACTGTGGTAGCCTAAAGTTTAAGGTACTGGACTATATAACAGAACATTGAGGGCTCAACATTCCTAACTCGATACTGATGGGTCCTGCACATAAAGTAGCTTGGACTGTAAGGCTTGCATTTCTTCCCTGCGCAATGGGGTCTGACCAAAAGTCTGAGACCAGTAGTAAAGATACTTATTTGGATCTTTGTGGACGACGATTCATAATGCAGCGGGATAATGTTTAAAAACAAATACTTATCACATAGACTGGACTGTCCTGGGCTTTCTCCTACTCCTGACTTAAACCTGTCAAGCACTGATAGGGGTACTTGAAGGCAAACAAAGCCAAGCATTCAGTAACAAGAAGCTCTTGGAAAATTGTGGAATCATGCTGGAATATCACAGTTCATCAGATTTCCGTACGTGAAAGCTGCCATTAAAGTAAAAAGAGAAACATTATAGAGAAATATTAATATATTCTCAATTTGGCCTCAAGGTTTTAAGACAAATTGTTAGTCTGGTTGTAATGAAAAACACTAGGAGTTGTGAGAAAGTCAGAGGATGCCAGACATTTCTGCATCATATTCTGCCCGACAGAGGATGGATATTCACTAGGTTGCCAGGTTTTGCTGCTATGGTGATATCCTGAACTAAACTGTCATTCATGATCCTAAGTGCTAACTGAACTTCATGTTCTACATTGTCTTTAAAATGAAGCGGCTGTCAATTGATACAACTGACTGAATGATCACACTTGTTTGCTTGTGCATAATAAAGAAGAACACACATGGAGCTTCATGGCTGGTGGCCCTCTTGTAAGATGGGACTGCTTAAAATTTGCTCTTTAACGGCATCTTGTCATCATAATCAGGTGACAAATGTGCCATTATTACGTACGGTGGGTAATTGAGACGGACTTCTATTGTTGCTCTTCTGGGTGAGAGAACAGGACCTGGTGGCAAGCACAGCTGACGGTCTGAAATGAAGTGAACGAAAACAAAAGGGATGTTTGTGCGATTGTAAAATTTACAGGATGCGCCCCAGGACAAAACGAGCAATTATTAAGCCGTATTAAGGTACGAGAGAGAAACACGCATTTGTTTAACAATCACCTTCAATCATGAGCCGAGAACGTCAAGTAGAACAAAACGTGTTGAACGAGAATAAAAAAAAAACACCCCGCGCTCTTAATCCTACCGAGGGGCAATATTAAGAACGAAAATGACAACTGTTGAAATAAAAGTGCATCTGCCACTAGGGAATTAGGACTAGAGGGGAAAAGAGAAAAGCTACTTGAGGGCAGATCATATGGTGAGGGTGCATGTCGCTGTGCAGGGAAACAATGGCATTAACAGGCCCCTCATGGCCCATATTCAGACTCCAGCCATGTGGCACATGAAAGGGAGACGGTCGTTCTTACGCCTGCAGCCGCAGCTTGCCCTCCCAGTGGTGCATTGTTAGTGCACAGCAAGAGACGGGCCTGACTTGTGGCCTGCTTCGTGGAGGTAGAGCCGAGCTTGTCTGTCAATTTGCATGGCCAGGTCCCACTGGATTCGTGTTCTGCGCTGGTGGCTCACAAAGCTTGTAATACTCAACAGATGGGCACACTTAAATTTGATTAGATCTAGGGGCGAAACTGTGGCAACCGTGCGTCTACTCATCCCTAATCTGCCTCGGCATTAACCTCTGTACCAACGCAGGACAAAACAAACACAGGGTGTCCACTTAGATCTTAATAACACAAGACCACTTCTGATATTTGCTTCCTTTGTCATTTGTCAGGTCCAATTAAATCCTGCAACTGAATCAATGCAGAAATCAACGTATCGAAACCAAACTAAACTCAACACAATCATGGGAAATATCTAAATGTTTTTTTTATTCAATCATATACATATATATATACATATATACATATATATACACACATATATATACACATATATATATATATATACACACATATATATATACACA
>JAUZST010007139.1:0-14380 GCA_034779995.1 Parotocinclus haroldoi | reverse complement strand
GTACGTCCAAAAGCAGGGGACACACATACAAACGTACGTCCAAAAGCAGGGGACACACATACAAACGTACGTCCAAATGCAGGGGGGGCACACAAATGTACGTCCAAAAGCAGGTCCCAACCTTAGAGCACGAATGACTTGTAACTGAAAAGATGAGACTGGCTTTTTGTGTCGGTTCATCCGGCGGCGCACACTCACTCACACACACACACACACACACACGCTCTCTTAGAGGAGCTAGCTGCTGCTATTTGCTTCAGTAAGTCTACATTAAGACGCAGCACTGAGTGCTGTTGAACAGGAGAATGGGGGCACGAGGACGGAGGACTGTTGCTGCCTCAGCGTTCTGCCTCCATGACTTGACTTCTCTTTGTTCTGTGCCTGTGTTCATAACTTGCGGGGGCGAAGCGTTTGCTCTCCTAACCAGTGCCTGAGTGTTTCTTGGGAGGTCTGTGTATTTTCCCTCAGGGTTAGACAGTGATTAAAAGGTTGGGCGTGCACAACTCGCGTGTGTGCGCGTGCGCGTGCGCGCGTGTGTGTGTGTGTGTGTGTGTGTGTGTGTGTGTGTGCGTGCGTGCGTGTGTGTGTATCAGGGTGACATCCTACCATTATTATAGACCACATTATCGAACTATTCATCTATATTTCTGCACAATGAATCCCTGGTTGATATGTCTTCGCGTCTCTGGTTTAATCCTTTCCTGTAGTTCCTCTTCAGCTGGAGTTTTTACCCAGCGACCACTACAAGATGTCTCTGGTCATTTTCATGCATGAATGTGGCACGTAAAACAGCTTTGACCTTTGACCTAGTCATTTCTCTAAGGTCTCAAACAAACCTGACCGCTTGATAATCACCAGAAGCATATCATTTGACCAGAAGCCATTGGCCATTTGCTTTCCCCAAGCCTGTCCAAAGTGAGACGCCACATTTGAAGGGATCTGTCCGCTCTTGACCCAGTGCTCTTTGAATCAGGTTGGCGCTGATCCGAGACTGAATATGGAACACGGATCTTGAGCCTGCTGCATGTTTTATGTCCGGTCTGAAACCCGAGGCGGCTCACACACGGGGTACACACAGCACCGTACTGATGTGCTCTCTGTTATCACTTTGGTGTCGGTGCCCAGTTCTCCTCTCCGCTCGTAATTATAGATCTTCTAAAAGCAGCACTGCACTCTAGATGCTAAATACAGCCCAATGTGGAGAGAGCCCTCAGTTGAGTGGCTCAAGCAATGCTTAATGGTGAAGTGTTTTGGGACCTGTGTGGTTGTGGTTCCTCTTGAACACACATCCACATCGTCTTTTATTCAAGACAGGCTTTGTGTTGCTATTTTTGTCGACCTGGCACGTATGGATGGCTACTATATAGCGATACATGTATGGGTACATCACTCGCTGCCCTGTACTGCCCTGTATTAGGTACACCTCCGATTTGCTACGCTTCCTTTATTAGAAGCAATTTATAGTTCAATCAATCAAAATGTATTTCTATAGCGCTTTTTACAGCGGAACGTTGTCTCAAAGCAGCTTTACAATCTTATATGATCTTAAAAGGCCAATCCCAAAATTGAGCAAGCCTAGGGCGACAGCGGAAAGGAAAAACTCCCTGAAAGTAGAAGGAAGAAACCTTGGGAGGAACCAAGAGTCAAAAAGGGACTAGATGTTAATTAGGTAAATACTTAACAGTATATTAAAGTAATAGTAAAAATAAGTAAGTAATATTATTTATACTTATTATTTATATTATTATATTATATTATTTATGCACTCTGGTGGCACTGGGTTCTGTTGATGAAGATCAGTAGAGTGATGCTGAGGTGGAGGAACATCCAAATGTATAGTTCCAGTTACACACTGGACTACACATGTGACTCTACACACTTTTAGCGCTTTTTGCTCAGTCCCATTTACACTGTAATGGCCCGGGACGTTCTCGGGACCAGCGCAGGTCAGGTACTATTTGGATGGCAGATCATTCTCAGCACTGCAGGGGAAATAGACAATTTAGAGACTCCAGCTGACCTAACAGGTCTTTGGAATGTTGAAGGAAAACAGAGCACACAGCAGACACAGAGAAACTGAGCAGGCCGAGCAACAGGGAAAGTCCCTACGCGCTCTAAAGAAGACACTTTGGGAATTAAAGAGGGACCAGACCTCATTGGGTGGCTTAGATAATATAAAAATGGTTAAAGCTAAACATAATCTTAGTTTACATTTTCTTGTTTTACCCTTGATTTACTCTTGATCATGCATCGGGTGTTTGGGCTGGGATGTTGCATCTCAAACAGGTACAAATTGTGTCTGTGTGACACCTCATGTGGCCAGAAGGCACCTCCTGGTCTTGAACCTGGGTCACCGTGGCGGTGCGCCATCCATACGCCTGATAAACTTTATTCCTTTACGTATTTTATATTATAATTGCAAAGACGACCACCCTCAAAACAATGGATTGTATTTATCATATCATAAATGAATATTATGAATGAACGTCACCATTAACAGCAGTACTGCCAAGCAGTTTGGCTTTTCAAAAATAAAAGCTGCCTTTTAAAGAAATAATGGCAAAGTTGTCATGCATTCCTTCTGAGGGGACGTTTAGGGGACAGTGTGAGCTAAATACATGTACACAGCAGACTCCTTGTCTCCCCCCCGCCAGTCCTGCTATCAAAAATAGCCTGTGTCATTGTTGGGAGACAATGAGCTCGTTTCATCTGGGTTTGTGTTGTCATTAGCATAAGTGATTGCCTGCACTTGACCTAATTGCAGGGCGGTGAGCAGTTAGCATGGGAGGAGTGGGGGTGGGGGTGGGGGGGGTGGCATGGTGAGCATACCAAAAGAGATGAGAGGAGGTGTGTGTGGTTTTTGAAAATACTTTCAGCTCTGGCTATACACCGTTTTTAAAGCCACAAACCTTTCCCAACAATTTGTCGTATTGTTGGAGTTACAGGTTCAACAAAGGCTGTGTATCAGGCTACAGCTAAGTGATGACGGTCACTAAACGCACAGTCTTTCAGTGTAAGAGGTGTGGCATCCTGGCCTTTAGAACCACCGAATAAAGGCGCGGAATCTCTTCTTTGATCCCGGTGGAAAGGCGTGCCCGTGGGGCTGCTGTCCCATTGGGTGTTTTCCCACCGGAGGAGCTTTTTCATCATTTTTAGAACTGCTTCCCCTTTGTTACCTGTTCGCTCCACAGGAACTCCGGGTTCGTGATGGTTGTTGCCCAAACGACACGTAAAAAAAAAGTGCTGCTGAAAAAATCATTGGTGCTCCTCTGCCCAACCTTCAGGATTTATACACATGAAGAACCAGAAAACGGGCAGAGATTTACATTTTTATATATTGTATAGACTGTAAATGACATGGACCAATATATTGTGCAAGAGAGAGACCATCAACCGGAATCAAATTCCTGGTGTGTGTAAAGAGACATGGCGAAATAAAGCTGATTCTGATTCCTATTGGGATTTATTTAGGTCCTAGTGCTATAGTGTATGGTGATTGGTCCAGACGGAAAATCCTGTGTCGAGCCTGTCCACCAGGCAGCTGTATAAAGAATGGAACTTAAAAATAGAATAAAACACACACACTGGCCCACCTCCAGTCACCCTGAGAAAAAAAAAAAAGTTTAAACTCTCTATTGGTGGTGTGAATGCATCCCAAATATGGTCTTGGAACCGTCTGTGCACCCATCTTGGTCCTTTAAGGTGAAAACTTGGACGAAGATGGTGCGTTTGAAATGAGCCTGCCATAAAGAATCACACTAGCAGACCTCACAGTCTGTCTCCATCCCTTTCACGCCGGCCTGTTGTTTATTTCTGTCCTCTTTCCTGTTCCTGTACCTCCACCCGAATCGAGCTTTTAATGTCTGCTGCCATTCTGCGACTCGTGATAAAACCTCCCTCGCTGCGAGCACTCCGCTGAGTTCCCATTTCGGGAAATCTTTATGGCGAAAAGTAAGCGTGACGACTTGCCTCGGCCTCCTGCTGGCAATAGAAATGCTCTCTGCGACTCTGGAAAAGTCAAGCGACTGGAGGTGTTGAGATAGAGTCTTTGAAAAAAAAAAACAAAAAAAAAACACCACTTCATGATTTTGTAGCCTGGGAACCTAAACCCCACGGAGAACGTCAGGTTTCTCATTCCAGTACTGTTTTTGAGTCACACTTATCGACTTGTTGTTGCTATTTTCCCTTGATTAAATCCCAGTCACAATCTTATGTGCCATTGCAATACTTTATAAGGTTAATTGAACATTGTTAGTTGACCCCTTGAAGGCATGGGGGATCGAGTCAAGTCGATAATCCGTGCAGACCTCACAAGCAAACTTTCTTTTCCAATTTTCTTTTCGAACTAACGAGATGTTGTGTGCAGCTGTTCAGCAGTGCGTACGGGGAGCCGGGTGTGGTACGGAATCAGAATTATTACGCGATCGTCTAATCGCAGTTGTTGAAGGTCATCGGTAGTCATCTAAACTCAGTTATGATGGACTGCAGTAATCGTCCACAGTTAGTAGGTTTCTGGGACAAACAGAATTGGCTGTACTGGGCTCAGTCCAGTCGTTGTGATGCAATAGGGTAAAGGAATCTGATAACTTGGCGCTGTAATGTTTCGAGGGCAGCGCTAAATAATGTTACCTGTTACGTGGTAGCTGCTAATTAATGCTACGAGGGTCGTTCAATAAGTAATGACCCACATTAAAAAAAAGGTGTGTATATATATATATATATATATTAGTAATAGTTTCGAACAGTTCGGGCAGATCACCGAACAGTAGTGAAGTGCCGAAATAAGTACGACTCTCGTTGCAATTAGCGTGCAGTTATTGAATTCTCGTTTGCGGAAAAAGAAAGCCTGGTGAACGTCCATAAACGGAGCGCTGTCGGGTGACGGGTAAAGAAAGTTAAAGCGTCAGTAAATGCAGAAACAGAACTCCATAATCAGCCACGCTCAGGACGTCCTGTCACAACAACCGGCTAAATCAACGCAGAAATGTTGATTTTTATATTGTCACCAAATTCTGACTCTTAAGAGTAAATATGTTCTGAGAAAAAAAAAGGTGGGGCGTCACTTATTGAACGACCCTCGTATTTACACTGCTCACTAAAACGAGGGGAGATTTCATTTCGAAACGCCCCTTATGTTTTGTGAGATTTGGCAAGGGTGTTTTTTTTTCCTGTTTCTTGTTGTAGTTTGCGTTTTTATTTTTGTATATTCGTAGCCAGTTTTTATGTCCACGCACACATGCAGTGCCTCATTTTGACAGTAATCAGTATTAGCTTCTGATCAGACATGGCTAGTAAACAAGATGAAGGATTCTGCTTCATTAGTTGTTCAATGTACATACAATGAATAATGAATGGACATATAATGAATCACTATATGCAAATATTTATGTGACAACGAATTGTCAGCTGAAGCTTAATGATCATGACAGGTCTATTAAAAATATTTATATAAAAAAACTATAGCAAATTCAGTTTTTGCTTCAAACTGGGTTTTAACCTGCCAGTCCATCCAGACTACAGTGATTTAATTCCTGTCGGGCAAATCGGCTACAAAACGTACCAGCTGGTTAGCATGATAAAAACAGCAATTCCATTTAAATAGCTGCTTACGTATTACGTAGCTTGATACTCCACCTGTACAATTTATGTGTTCTCTTTTTAGCTAATTGGTGTGCCTGAACCTGAACTTGAGCAGGCCAGAAAATTCAATTCAATTCAAATGTATTTATACATTGCTTTTTACAGTGAAAAATTATCTCAAAGCAGCTTTGCAATCTTATATGATCTTAAAAGGCCAATCCCAAATTGAGCAAGCCTAGGCGACAGTGGAAAGGAAAAACTTGAAAGTAAAAGGAAGAAACCTTGGGAGGAACCGAGACTCAAAAAAGGGACCCGTCCTCCATGGTCGGTTAATTAAATAAATACTTAAAAGTATATACAGTTATAGCAAAGTTAAATAAATAACATAATTGAAATACCAATCAATAATAAAATTTAAATTAGTAATAAAATAGATTAAATACACTTTAAAAACAAAGTAGAAATTAAAACAAAATAGATTTTAAAATGAGTCCTCAGTGGGAGGTGCACATCGTCTCCTAATGACTAAATGATGGAGGGAGTTCCTGCACTCTGGTGGGACTGGGTTCTGTTGATGAAGACCAGTAGAGTGATACTGAGGCAGAGGAACGTCTAAGTGTGTGGTGCTGGAACTGGTACCGGAACGTCTGGGTCTATTACTGATGCCATGTGCAGCATGAAAACCGTAGAATGAAAGTAAACAAACTACAGTGCCAGAAATTCAAATAAGGTTTTGACTTAGTTTAAAAAAAAAGAGTCAAAAGATTAAAGGTATCGTACTAATAAGGAAAATAGGCAAACGAATCCTGTAATGGGAAAGTTTCCTCCTGTTTTCTGTGTGATTTGATTCTCGTGCTTTGCTTTTACTGATAAATGGTAGCTCCTTCTGCCTTTTATTGTCTTTTAATACTGAATGTGACCCCGTATGTGATTCAGTTATCTCACTCTCCTGACGCCTACGAATGCACTGATCCCCAGTTCAGGACGTTCCTCGTGGTTTTTCTCTGCAACCTGAGACTGAATTATTTCCAGGTGAAAAAACACAGTGGTGTTAAAATCGCCGAATTAAAACATGCTGCTCAAAGTCATTTTTCTCTTTTATCTAAGGAGGACCGTTTTGCTCCAGTGCTCAGGAAATCCAGCCCCACTGCGTGTTGGCCCACAGCCGTTTAGCATAATTGCACCTTTGGTGGATTTTTTTCAACAAGCTATCGACTTCCCTTTAGTCCTCACTGTCATGGTTCCTTTGTCCCTGCATCTCTTGTTTTGCCCCTGAATTCCTCCGGCGTGGCCGTTATTGGACGAGGTTCAAGTCGGAAAATAGTAACACGAGGAATGGGATTACCGCAGAAACGTTGCTTTCCTAAGACACATGGAAGCAGCTCCCTGCAGTGGCTCACCAGGTTAGGGAATGGCATGCTGGGTATTCCCTGGTAGGCTTAGATAGTGGGTGGTCTGTGGAAGAGGGGTCACATTACTCTGATTCAGTGACTTTCATAGAGCAAAATATGTTAGGTTAGAGTGTTCTGCTGCAGCTAATTGTGATATTGCAAACTAAAGCAGCTTCACATGGCGTGAAGGCTTGGGGACGGCGAAATTCCGCGATTGGTGAATTTTTAAATGATCCAAAAATGTCTAAGGGACCACACTGTGTATGATATACAGTATAGTGTAAGCCTTTGGTAAATCAGTGGTATAATGACCATATATAACTTACATTTCAAGTATCCCATGATGCTCTTTTCCACCTCTTTATGAGCTGTAACGTATTTTAGGCTTTTCATCCTGTTCTAATTCAGAAAAAGTACTTTCTTGGCTGCTACCCTTTCAAAAAGACCATTCCTGTTCAAGCTTCTTCTGACTGCAAAAGGGCCAACTTGGCATCCCGACGAAGTTGCCAAGTGTAGGGGGAACTTGCACTAAATACGCTGCTCACAAAAGGGGATATTTAATTATTTAATCATTCTATTTCACTTTGAAATATCCCCTCCTTTTTATGAGCAGTTTATTTACAACTGGAGCCTATAGAAGCTTTTCCTTGTCCTTTTTTTTCAGTGCATAATGCATCCAAATTTGCTATGGTTTTTTGGGTGTATTATACTAATTATATAAAACATTTTGTACATGGCAATTGTACCGAATCTTTTCTGATGGACTGGTGAGCCCAGTGCAGTCTGCTAGTTTGGACAGTAGTAATAGTTGTGTAAGCACTAGTGCATAGTGGCTGACGTATTGTAGTTAGAGTCTGAAAAGACACACACACACAGAAAATGGCATGATGGCATGATTTATGTGAGACAAATGTTTCTTTCCTTGTGGAACGCACAGTTCTGATGTCTTTCTCCATTTGGTCTTGGCCCTTCTCTCTAATTCACCTCATGTTCCCCTGCCCCCTACCCCCTGTGTGTCCCAAACAAACCTATATAAAGCATGAGAACCAATAGTATGTTGCCAGTTTCATAATTATGGACGCGAGAGACTGAAGAGAGACTAGCGATCACTGAAAGTCTGCTCCAGGTTAACAGACTAGAGTTAGGGTTTCCTTCTCAGTAGCGTCAGATCTGAGCTCTGGTTTGTTCTGATCTGCCAGTAGGTGAAGTGGATTCACACAGAGAGCCTGCATGCTTCATGCATTTTTGACTAGCTGTGTGTAACAGTGCAGCGACACTTTATTAAGAGGCGGTGTAGCCGTGAAACACACACACACACACACACACACACACACACACACACACACATACACACACACACATTTGTCTCGCAATCCGTGTCTTTCCATTGACATGAATGACAATAAAGAGCTGTTGTAGCTGATTAATGCTCAACCTCACAAATAAATTCTAGGTTTTCCTGTTATTGTAAGGACCTCTCAAGTAAAACAAGACAAGGCACACACACACACACAGACACACACACACACCCAAAGTCGAATTGAAAAACGTCCAGTCATCATTCAAAACGAATATGAACCTGATCCCATAAGAACCGCTGGATAATCGGATCCTGTCCTGTCACTGTCAGTGTGTTTTAACACTCTTGGGTGACCATACACCCTACTGAACCGTCAATGCGGGGGCACTCTGGTCCAGTTTAACATGCTCCTGTTCATCCCCATGAATACATCCCTTACTACACAATGACCGTAACTGTGCTTGGCATCTCATTTGCATAATAAAAAATAAAATAATGTTTTTTCTATAGTGCTTTTTGCAATGGAGCATTGTCTCAAAGCAGCTTTACAGTCTTATCTTAGGTAATCCTAATCTTAAAAAAAGCTTTTAATCTTCTAAACAACTTTCTTTGACTTTTTTTTATTTGCTTTTCTGATGAGCTTTTTTTTTTTTAATCAAGTCAAATGAATCTTTTTTGAATCATTTCATATTCATTTTCAAAAAGATCCCCGCATTTTCATAGAATTCATAAAAACAGGCATTGTCTTTTAAGGGAGTCACAATATTGTGCTAGTCCTTCATTTCGAGGTTGTTCCTTCAGTTAACTTTTCCAAAATGTTTTTTCACCTGATCGTGATGATCGTTATTTTCTAAATTCAGCTGTGGTTTCCTGTGATCTTGGGTCTGTTTGGTATAGCAACTGTTAGGAATGCGTCGATCAGCATAAATCTTTTAAATCTATACTTGCACAGACAAACTATTTCATTTTGGGAGCAGTGTACCTACTTAGCATTCAGGTGGAAGTGCACTCGAATGCAAAAGCCTTTGTAATTACGACATTCCAAGCGTACGATAAAGGCAAGCTGGGAAGCCGGCGTTTATCTAAGGATCGCAAACGCCATTTAGAACTCTTCTAATCAGGCGACTTAAAATAGAATAAAGTGGTAGTCGTTTACAGTCAAGGGCTAGTAATCTGCGACAGCCAAGACAGCGGTGTTATGTGTGTTTAAAATTGTGAGGAAGAGGAGCTCCTCCTTTGTTCTGCTTTTATTTTCTCTTTATTGTTTTACTGCTGCTCAGTTTATTCGACTGCCCCTGACGGATATTTTTATTCTTATACCGGTATGCTCTGAGGCTCTATGCCCCCTCTCATATTCCTCTCTCTGCTCCTTCACTGCTATAAATACACACACACACACACACCTCTAGTAGGGAGCTTTGAAGTGGGCTCCTGCGCCTTCGCTCCGTCCTCCCCGTTGAGACGCAGGCAGCAGACAGGAAGTCCTGCCGTCCTCGCTGTTTCCGGCGAGTGTGAGGCGTGCAGATTTGCGGCGTGGTCGCCCACCAAGCATATGCCTTTAGATTTGACGTTTCATATCACTATATAACCGGAGCTTTCACAGATCTCAAGCTTCAGTTCATGCGCTGTGACACAGGGAAAAACTGATCAGAATTACAGTGCTCCTAAATAAAACCTAATGTTCAGCATCTTCGTTAGGGGCGTAACGATACGATTCGGCATGCTGAGCTCACCGTTTGATTGTCTTACGATTTTGGAAGCCTAAAACGATGCAAGATGGATTTCTTTTAAACAGAAAGCAAGCTTTAGTCTAGCGCAGGTCAAATAAATGACCTCTATATATTAAATAACTCCTTGAATAAATTCCTTTTTTAGTTCTGAAGAACTAAAATAATGTTTCGCTTGCATGAACATTTCAGCAAAAGGATTCTTTAGCCTCCCGCAATTAACTCAGTGACTCGAACCATAGATTTAAAAACAAAAACAAACATGTACAAGAATTTTTAGAAAAGTGTCGTTTTAAATGCTTATGGGACCATGAGCTATGAATGCGCCCTCTGGTGTTAAAAATTACATTTACAATAAAAAGTTACAGTTACATATTACTAGGGCTGTACCGATCCGATATTCTGTATCGTTATCTGTCCAATATGTGGCAAAACCACTGGATGGGCAAACACAATAAGTCCAGTATCTTTCCTATCACGTTTATGCTTTTACTACAATTTGGACGTCGCGCCGTAAACAGAGACGTGTCACGTGAGAAACAGCTGGAAGTCGGGTTAAAACTGTTAGCTAGCAGCGTGCTCATCATGTCAGCTGTGTGGTTATTTTAAGCTCAAGCATGATAAAATTAAAACGGCCGAGTGCAACGTATGCAACGCCAGTGTTTCAAGCAGTGCTATCAGTGTATCGATCTGATATCGGTTTGCAATACCGATATTGGTATCGGGCATTAAAAAATGGTATCGAGCCAGCCCTACATATGCAAAAACAAAAACTGCAATTACATTAGAGCCCATGTAAAGCCTGGACCTTCTGCTCGGCAGTCCAATGGAGCTTCCTTAGCTACTAAGCCACCGTAGTCCCATGAATGAGAGGTAAATGTGAGTCGTATTATGTCACATATTTGAATCCCTGTTCTAACTTCTCTGTGCTTTATTAAAAACTGTACCCCAGCTGGTAAGTCATGCTGGTTATGGTTTATGGCGGTCCAGTGTTTTTCTGAAATCCGGCAGAACTTTGTCTTGTGAGACTTCGCATGTCAAGTTTCTCCTCTCTCTGGCTGTCCATCAGCTCAGTTTCAGTCCCGATACTGCATCTGGAGAACAAAAAATCCTTTTCACAGTCTTGTCTATTTTTGGCCTTCGCCTCAGGTAACAGTCAGCGAGAGCAGGAGCAGCGGGTGGAATTTTGGGTTTTCCAGAAAGGCTCTAATTTACATCTTGTTTTCCTTCTCTTTTTCATCTGGAAGCGCTTGCCTGCTGATCATCGTTACTATTGTGATTGCTATAATTGCAATCCCACCCCCTTGTTAAGGAATTCCCACATTATTATAGTCGGTCTCAAAGGTATAATAAAGCGTAATGAGTGTGTAGCGCCCATGTTCAGAGCTGCATCACGGCAATCTGTGTGTGTGGGTGCATTTGCGAGAGATTTTAGGCCGGCTCCTGGTGTCTGTGATTCAGTCTCTTTTTTACTGGTGTGGCAGTTGTGCCAGTCCTCGATGGGTAAACAAATTTTATATGGAAAGAGTAACATGTTGTTCGACAGCGCAGTAAAAAAAGAAGCTGTGTGTTTAGTTTGTAAGCCGCTATGTTTTTATCTCTTGCCGTGTGCAAGCTCTGTTATAATCAGAGTTTCAGTTGTAATGCACTGATTGGTTTCTGCTAATGATTGTGCAAAGGACAATTGCAATTTCAGCGATTTTATGGAAATGCCAGTTTAATTGGTGTAATCTGTAACATACAGTCACTCTGTAAAAATGCACAAATCTGGAAAGGAACCGCTTGGTCGAATGATATTGATATTAAGCATGAAGAACACAACCAATTTGGGCAATTAACACAGTACAGCAGTAATCAAAGCACTGTGCAAAAGTCTCAGGCCGCCGTTAGATTGTCATGCCTTTGTTTTACCAGTGGTATAATGACCGTTTAGATTCTTAGAAAAGCTTCAGCTGGCTACAAAGGCAAGTATTTATAGACTCTCCCCTTACACGTGAGCAATAGCAGCTTCATCAGGATGCCAAGCCGACCCTTCTACAGTCTTGTCAGCAATGGTCTTGCTCGTAGAACAACCAAGAAACCACCCTTTTGGAAGGGGAACAGGGTGAAAAGGGTAAAGCATGCTAACGCTCCGAAAGATTGGAACTTAATTGTCGACAGTGTGTTATATTTTGGCTTTATAATAAAGCAAAAAGGGCACATCCAATGGGCGATTAAGATACTGGGCTATGGACCAGAAGGTCAAGGGTTCCAATCCCACCGCTGTTGTAAGTTGCCATTGATGAGGGCGCCTGCGAAACGACATAAATGCGTTCCACACTTTTGCACGCTACTGCTCGGTATATAACACGTCTCCCAAAAAAATGGGGACTATTTCAAAGTGAATATGAAGATTTCATTTCATTAAACAAGATGATCAGAAACCCAAATGAAAAGCAGAGAAAGATTACGGGAATGAGATGCAAACTTGCAAACTGGACCGGAGTGCCCCCCATATTGACTCTTCAGTGGGGTGTATGGTCACCCAAGACAGTGATGGGGCGTGGTCAGGATCAGATTATCCAGCAGTTCTGGTGGCAGTGTGGATTCTGTAGTATAATATATAATAGAATTCATAATTATATAGAATATTTTGTTTCTCCGTCCCATTTTTTTCAGTTTTGGAGTAAATTCTAACTTAAATGTTGCAAATACCGCTGTGTGTCGGGACATGTTCCTGAATGATGATCACACAAGATCGCTTCAACAGCCGAAATTGCAGCGGCAGTGAATGTACCCTCGTCCATCCTTCCCTTTCTCTCTCTCTCTCTCTCTCTCTTTCTCTCTCTCTCTCTCTCAGACAAGTCCAGTTGTGTCTGTGCAGCACCCAGCCAGGCCAAAATGTCGGAAAGATCCCCATTTTTACTTGACAGGCCGTCATGGTGGGGAGGCAGCATGTCAGGACTGCATACATACCTCAAGATGAGAATGCTCAGAGCTGGGACACCTCTTTGCCCTGCTCTGGGCTGGTGTCCTGCCTAGGGATAGGCAGGATAGGCACTGAAGCCTCTTTAGCCATAATCAGGGCAAGCAGGATTAAAAGTTATAGAAGATCACAAATGTATTTTCTCTGTGGTCACTGGATATGTGGAATTTGTCATGTTCTCCCCAGAGCGAGGCAGTATTCTCACAAAAGGGTTTTAGATCTAAGGATGTTTTCGGTTCAGTTGTTAGGATTTGGGATTTGTATCGGCAGTCCTGGCACACCTGCTCCTACTGTGTCCGAATTTGGTATGTTCTCCCTGCCTCTGTACTTTTTTGATGTCTCCTAACATCACGAACATGGCACGAGCTCCTAAGAGGGTTGAAGTTCTTTGGCCGTAGGCTATTTGTGCTAGCTTGAGGAAATGTCTTTGACTGAGAATACAAAGCACTTTTGTAAGTCACTCAGGATAAGCGGATCAGCTAAAGGTATCAGATGTGAACGTAAGCCCACAATCCACAGATGGAAAAAAAAAAAAAAACAGTCCCAAAGAGCCCCTTTCATCTGACATTAACGATATGTAAAATGAAATTAAGGAATGGGTTAGAAACTCTTGAAGTTTTGAGGACACTGCCAGCAATTAGCCATGCACTTGAAAGTCAGAGCCAGGTGTGTGCGATTATTTCTGAAGCTAACCTCTGCCTCAGATCTCCAGATACCCCGCTTAGAGCCCCTCGCTGTGCTCTGCTACGGCTTGTTCCAGCAGGCCTCTTCCCCCAGCCTGCTCGAGTTTGGTATGCAGCCATTCCGTTGTGTTTTGCTGCTATTGTTGCTGTTTTGCTCCCTGGGAAGATGCTACCTGCCCCCTGTGTGCCAGGACTGAAGCCCCGCTGAGTCGCTTGACTTGCAAATGCTGAGGAAAGTGAGTGACACGTGGCACATGGCTAACCGTCCAGGATTAATGATACTGCACACAAGCATTCGGTTTATAGTGTGTGTGTGTGTGTGTGTGGGGAAGCCAGGAAAGCAACTCGCACGTTCCTGTATGCAATGTTCCAATGCAATGGCTCAGCCTCACCGTCCATGCTGTACCGGCAGCTTCCAGTCACTAGCAGAGTAGTTCAGTTACAGATCTCCTCTGTGTAAAGGAACAGGTGGGGGGCACGGTGGCGGAACAGTTAGCACGGCCGCCTCACAGCTCTGATGTCCCTGGTTCGGTCCTGACCCTCTCCTGAGTTGTATGTCCTAGCCTTGTCTGTGTGGGTTTACTCTGAGTACTCCAGTTTCCTCCCATCATTTAAAGACATGCGTCTTGGGTTCATTAGACCAAAGAATTTTACAACTGCCCTTAGTGTGTGTGTGTGTGTGTGTGTGTGTGTGTGTGTGTGTGTGTGTGTGTGTGTGTGTGTGTGTGTGTGTG